>UELV01180797.1:8531-19702 GCA_900490015.1 Megastigmus stigmatizans
GGGGGGGGGGGGGCATACGAGCGCATAGTTAGTTAGGGGTTAGGATATAGCCGTGCGCTTGTTTGTCGGACGCGACAGTGTGGTGTGCGTGTGCGCGCGGAAGAGAGAGAGAGAGAGAGAGAGAGACTCGAGTCCTCGGCTATACAACAATCGGCCCATTGTGCCTCGTGATTTGTGAGGACGATTTTTTGACTTCCGTCGTGCAGAGGGTGAGGCGACGACCGTCGGTTAGGTGCTCTCTTGCTCTCTCTCCCTCTCCATCGCTCCTAGTCCTGCTGCGTGTGCAATGTGTGCAATGTGTGTGTGTGTGTGTGTGTGTGTCGGTATAATGCGAGAGTGCGTAGGGGAGGAGTGAGTTTAAGGGTTGATCGATTTATGGGCCGGTGACGAAAGTATTGTCCCGCGGCGCGCCGAAAAAGCTCGCGGACCGAGGGTGAATCTTATTTTCTGTCGGTCGACGGGATGAGCGGATGTGCGCGAATATATATATATGTAGGTAGTCCGGCACGCGGCTCCTTTAACGACTGTTGCTGCTGCTGCTGCTGCTACTGCTGCTGATGCTCTTTTTTTATGCGCGTGGACACGGTTCGACACAATGGAGAGAATGAAGATGCATGAGCTGAGTGACTTATTTGCCTGATAGTCCTTGAGTGCATGTATACATATAATCACTAAGCATTATACACGATTGTACCATTTGATCTCATAAATATCATACACATATGTGTATGATACTTATGAGACCAAATGGTACTCCAGATGCTATTGCATTTCAACTGATCAAAGATTCGGTTCTGTTATCGTGAAAAGTTATTCCCTGACAATAAGCGCGCAAATTTCACCGTTTCACATTGAATTTGATGTATTTTCCCAATTGGAGCTGCTTTTTTTTACACCCACGTATAAAGCATATCTTATCAATGTACACAGTAGGCGATGATTGCAACAATGAAAAATCAGCGCGTACTCGTGGGAAAACAATGCGAGCGTTTAATCAGTAGATAGACTACGCGAGAGAGGAAGATAAACACGGGATTTTTGTAGGACTCGATCGCAACATCGCTTCCGGTGTCAAAACGTCCGCGTGTATAAGCTCTGTGTGTGTGTGTGTGTGTGTATGTGTGCGAAACCGCACGACCAGCGAACGTATTATACGGCTTTTGTTCATTACGGACAAATTGTCGGGATGTATCGGGCACAATGATGATCACGTCGCGCGTATACACGCGTATCGTATATCTATATAAAGAGCCAATGACTATAAGGAGTACACGCAGGATTGTAAATGCGCGGCTATAAATTACCTGCCAACTTAGTGATTGGCGATTAGCGCGCGGCGTGTGTGAGTATAACACTATAACTGGTGACCGGTTAACGATCGTTAAGTCGAGCTTCATTCGAATATACTTATGCTACGCGGATGAGGAAAAAAATTCTTAATTCTTCGCACACACGGGCTCGTGTGTACACTGTGAGCATACAACGGAAATAGATGGATGAAGAGAGAAAGAGAGAGAGAGAGAAGAAGTAATGCTTGATTATTATTGTACGTGCCGCGTGACTTTCGAGTCCCTCGCGCTCATTAACGATACAAAGCTATATAAACGATAGCCTTCAGGTGTGTGTTGTATGGGCCTCTTTCACTTTAAGTCCGATTGACTTTCGTTTATCTTAAACGTAATCACTCCTCGGTGCAGCTAATGTTTGCAATCATTTTCTCTTTATCGCAATGGCACTGTGACGATATACAAAAGATCCCTTCCTCGACGAGTTTCGAGGATTCCACAGGAATGTCAATACACGCGCAGAGCCATTTTCAATCGAGAAATCCCTCGCCCCCTCCATCTTATACACAATAAAACAGAAAATCATCGTTCGGTGTTTGTCCGCGTAAATGATGTTGGAGATGGAAGACTGCGAGCAAGAGAGAAAGAGAGAATAAATAAGAGAACGCGTACACGCACCGAGTCACGTATGAACTCTTTTGCAACACAGCGACTCATTTGGTATTCGAAGCCGGATTTTCGAGTTCGACTCTCCTCCTCTGCCGCCGCCTCTCCCTTCGCCCTTCTATTTATTCAAGAGCATTTCGACACCTCGAAGGCACTTAAGAGGCTCTCACGAGCCGTCGAAAAGTCAATAGATCCCTCGGGAGTGCCGCCAACGAGCGTCTTTCGTATACACATTGGCAGAGATCAAACAACGGGTTTTACGGGCTCCTTCTTTCTCTTTCTCTCTCTCTCTCTTTCTCTCTTGTTCAGCTCCAAGTCAGTTCTCGCACCCGCGCGAAACTTGAGGGAAGAGATCGATGCTTCTTTTCGTAATGACCCGCCTTTTAAAGGGCTGCTGCAGCAGTAGCAGCAACAGCGAGTGTATAGAGCTAGGAAATCTTTGAGACTCTGCCTTTGGATCGGAGTGCTATTATGTATATCGTTTTCCATCATTGATTTGGAAATTTTCGTCCAAATATTTTCAATAAACGTTGCGACTGTGATAAAACGTATATATATGTTGAGCACGGAATGACATTTTAATAATAAAAAAATATAAATTGAGCTTTGTAAGGGTTGTCGTGCAATTTGAAAAGAAAAATCTCGATCAAGAGTTATGTCATTGGACATAAAATGGAAGTAGATACAGTTGGATGTGACAAATCCATCACTTCAAACGGAATTTCATCAATACTGCGCCCTTCATATTTGATCTGTCACTTAGAAAAGACAATTTTTTTTTTTAATTGAATTTTTTATAATGTTTTAAATATTACGGAGTGCTGAACGTATTTGTATACTCATACAATAGTTCCAAAAATATACTATAAGGCTTATACAACAATTATCAGACTGGTTAAAAACACGATGAACCCTCGATTAAGCACTACTTAGAAGACTGCGAAAAGATTACCATTGTAAAAGCAAGAGAGTCACGCGAATCTTTAATGGGAAAAAAATTCAAGCGTGTACAAGCGGCGTATAGCGCAAATATGTCAAATAAAAAAGCTATAAAAAGTAAAACAAAGCGCCTGAACGAAACAGTGGAGAGACAACGCACAAAGTGACGCACAGAGATATAGTTATAGATAAAAAACTTATTTTGTTTCAAACTAAAACAATCATTACCATCTCAATCACATTGTAATTATGAATATAGTACCGAATTCAGCCGGCAACGATAATTACACGCAGTACTAAAGGACTATGGGATTAAAGCGAAAAAGAAATCAATTAATTGCCGTCCCAAAACTGTGTGAAGATGGAATATCACGCATGCAAAAGTACCAAAAGAGAAAGAGAAGGAGAGAGAGAAAGAGACAAAATCACCACAGAGAGCAGGTTGATCAGCTCTTCTCCACAAGGCGGAGAGGCGCGCGGGACGTCGGACGCCTCTCTGCCTATATTATAAAAATAATTAGCCGCGCGCGTCCCCGCGTATTGCAAGTCTTCCTCTCGATATTAACGCCAACCCACACACACGCTCACACGCACAGGCGTCAGGAACACGCGCGCACACACGCACATAGCCGTAGAGAGAGAGCAGTACGTGCAATCCAAACCCAGAGCGTTACCACGATGTTTTGTAATTTAAATTAATTGAAAAATATGCACTGTGTGTTGTTGTTGTTGCTGCTGCTGCTGCTGCTACTGCTGTTCGATTGCGCATGTGTGTGTGTATGTGTGTGTTTGTGTGCGAGTGCGGAAGGAGGTGGGGGAGGGAGAGAGAGATAGAGTGTACGTGGCGGTAACGAGCGTGGAATATAACGGGGCTTCGCTGTATACGGGGGGCCAATCATTCGCGCCAGTTACGGCCCAATAGCTTATTGGTTTTTCTCGCTGATTTGATTCATTATCATTCTTGTTATTTATATTTGTACGCTCGATTGCGCGCCATCCCAGCCAGAAAGAGAGAGAGAGAGAGAGAGGAAGGAAGAGAGGGAGAATAAAAATTGTTTGCTGCCACTGAAATTCGGGGATTATTATACACACGCGCGGCGGTGGCCAGCAACGCTCGCCTGTCAAATCTGTCTGGCTATGCCCGCCGCTGCTGCCGCCGCCGCCGCTGCGCGAATCATCGTGCCTCTCCTGCCCTTATAACTCGTAACTTCTAATTCCGATTCCGAACTGACCGGACACGTTCGATTGCATTACTCTCCGCGCGCAGCGCACAGCCGTTGTCCATCGAATTGAATATTCATGTAACCCTTTTTTTGGCCCGGGGATTAGTGGAATTAGAAAAAATAACAGCGAGCGTGGCACGTTGTTTGTTTGCTTATGCTTCCCTTTTTTTTGCTGAGGGGATGCGAGAGGTGACAGGTTTGATTTTGGTTAAGGATGATGAATCTATTTTTTCCGAACGATTTATCGGCGCTTTCATTAGTTTTATGGGTGATTGTAGAGGGTAATATCGATGGACAAGAGGATGTGGATAGTGATTGTTATTATCGGAAGCAAAGAGCTACTATCGGATATTTTTGGTTTATGCTAAATTCGTTTATCTACGTTAATTGTCACTGAAACTCATTAAAATAATTCGTAAGTTTTTTAATCGCACATAATTATCTATTATAATAGTTAGTTGAATTAAATAAATGAATATTCGACGTGCCATTACTTTTATTCAATATCGAATACTTATTTTTATCCGAGTCTCATTATAAGTATTAGAGTTTTATTAGAGAAGCAAACTTGTTTTCTCGCGAGCTTAAAGCGAAGTAGTCTGTGAATTTCTTTTCTGAAAGCTTATAAAATATATCGCAGATTATAAAGAAAATGTTCGCGCGACACACAATTTCTGAGAGCATGATAAATATAAGTATTAGCAAAACTAATCTTTTCTTTTCTTCCCCCGCTGAATTCGTATAAGCAGCAGATTGTTAAATATTAAAAACCATTAAGATATTCACGTTTCTTTTCAATCATAATGTTTGTACTTGAAACGAAGCAAAGTTTGTAATTGAATGATACAAATTTTAAAATAAAATCATAGAAATGCATAAGCATGAAAAAGTTTTGTAAAAAATGTTTTGTGCGCACGTAAGTAATAGTAAATTAAAAACTTGCAAAATCAGTAGGTATGTATTTTTTATGATTGTTAAGTATAGAAAACGACGTACACGGTTAGACAATATTTTCCATTACTTTTCTTGCTTATAAGATATAGTCATAGCTTCATAATACCAGGAGAAGCCGTAGCTGCATATACAGCGAATATACGGGAGTACATTCACTATATGTATAACGCGAGAACAGGCGAGGTGCAGAGGTTCACCCGCCGGCCCCAACAAAATCAACGTTTTCCAAAATTCATGCGTTTCATTTAGTATGTGTACACCGGCGAATACTTCGACAATTTTTCCCAAAACTTTGCACCTCTTGCCCGCCCTTTGTATATATTCTGAAAATTCAAAGGGTGTACGTCGTTGAAAGAGCAAGTTCTCTCTCTCTCTTTTAATACACTTCCAGTATACGCACCAGGAAAAAGAGTCATAGTTTCACTTTAAACTGCGCGATACCTCGTTGAATTTGTATAAAAGAACAGCTCGCCAAGTGCCCGCATCTGTACATGATGATTTCACGAGCCCCGGAGAAAGAGAGAGAGAGAAAGAGAGAAATGAACGGTTGATTGTTTTTCTTTTCGGATGCAGCGCGCACACACACTCGGATCTGCACGTGTGGGCGTCGACTCGCGCAGCTTGTATTTTCGTATAATTTGTCGAGGCTGCGAGAGAGGAGTGAGAGAGAAAGAGAGAGAATGAGAGGGAAGGACTCGAATTTCTTGAAAGGCCCCATTGTTGGCCCGGCTCGCGGCCGATAATGGAGCCCATTCACGCGGTGGCAGCGGTCGCTATATACACTATACAGCTCCCCTCGAAATCTTTTCCTTTGCGATGACTCTTCCAACCTCTCTCTCTCTCTCTCTCTCTCTTATTTTTTTCCTCTTACGACTGCTGCAGTGTACTCGCGCGAGAAGCTTAGGAGCGAGTGGACGGCGTAGCTCAATGCCTCTTTTCAATCCGTTTTGTCTCGAGGATCATTTGAGTTTAGCGCGCTTATTCATGAAGCGGACTGCGATGCGGATTCCTCGAGTGCGCAGGCCGCTCATTCGGATAAATGGACGCGCGTGCCCGCGAGTTTGTTTTGGGTAGGTGCGGCCTGCCTGCGGAGATGTTTATTTTCTTTTCGCTGATGGTAAAAAAAAGTATTTGTTCGATACTTTTCACCGGTTCAATCGGCAACAATTTGCATAACAATAACGCGTTTTTTTTTATAAAATATCTTTCAGTCCAAGACTATCGAGCGAGAGCTGTTTTTTTTTAAAGATCTTGTATAATTATACAAAAATTCTCAATCACACTAATTCTTCTATTTATTATATCGAAAAAAATACGATTGCACCTCTATTAAAATGCTTGCGGTACTTTGATAAATTTATCATTTGACATTTGTACCTATCCTAATATAAAAAGTCGAAGATTCCCAAAAGTAATTCTCTCATTGCGAAATAGCCGCAAGGTCAATAAATACGCGGGTTGAAGAATTTATTCGACGCGGTATAAAACAGAGAGGAAACTCTTCGGTGCGCCCGCGCCGTTCTGCCGAAACCGAATGCCACATATACGGCTTCCAAAGGCGCATTCTTTATCAAGGAGAGAGGATTCCCAATCGATGCAAGAGAGAAAATAGAGCGCGAGGCGCACGTATATAGGCGGACGTAGAGAGACCAAAGTCCGCGAGACTGACAAATTTAAGTCCTGCGCATCTAGACGGAGTCCCTCCGGCCCAAGCGACTAAGAATTCGTTGCGTCCGGTTCTTTTCCGAGCTTTCGGATCTCTCTCTCTCTCACTCTCTCTTTCTCTCTCTCTCTCTCTCTCTCTAGTCCTTTTCGAGCTAAAAGAGAGAAGGAGAGAGAGAGAGAGAGAGAGAGAGAGAGAGAGAGAGAGAGAGAGAGAGAGAGAGAGAGAGGGAAGAAGCTAGAGGAAGGAGGCGAAGATGCGTCTTTAATGATTCACGAGGGCCTGTCGGCGGTCGAGCCTTTAAACGATCCGCCGAAAATTCGTCCGGACGTCGTCACGCCGAACGAAATTTAAATCCTCTTAAATATTGAAAAAAGCGAGAGAGAGAGAGAGATGCTCTAGAACTAGTCCTGCACGACACTGTCATGCCTAATTCATTCCTCGACTTGATCCTCTTTTCGCTATGACTTGTCACCTACTGAATGAAACATACGTTCTTTCCACGTTCTTGTTCCCTCGGCTTTTTTTTATCTCTTTCTATCTCTCTCTCTCTCTCTCCACTTCGAGTCCGTCTGCTTAGAAAAATCCAATCCTCTCTGTTCACTTGAAATTTACTTTATTGATGTTTTTTGTCTCCGTACAGACGTTCGGTGCGAGCCACTTTCTTTTTCGAGAAAATTATTATGTATTTAAAGGTTTCTTGTTTTTTTTTCTTCAAATTCTACGTACCTTATATTTTATTACGCTAAAAAGCAGCAAATGCTTACAGCTCTTGAAGTTACAACATTACTGCGATAATGAAAAAACTGCACTTCAAGTATATGTAACTATATACGAGAATTAAATAAATACTCTAATTGGAATGAAAAAATTTTCAATTTTGAGAGAAAATTTAAATTAAAAAAAAAGAAAAAGCAGAGAAAGAAGTGGAGTTTGTAATTTTTTTTTTCAAAACTCTGCAAAAGTAAACTGGGAATTATTTTTAATATATTTAAATTAAACACGAGTGCGCAGCAGCCATTACAGTCCAGATTGCGCGTATTTTAATTTAACCAGCCCCGTATCTCGTTGAAAAGTGAAAAAAAAAAGTTAATACCTACTCAAAGTCGACACTGCACTTCAAAATGCTCTACAAAAATGTATTCGCATAAAACAAAATTATAAGAACGTTCTCGAAACGATTGTTTTCATTCATTACACTCGCATAGTGCCGCGAAATTATTCCATACGCGCATGTAAATTTTAATACGAGCACAATGAGCGTTTGTCAAGGGCTTCTTCGTATACGAGAGAGCTAGAGAGCGAGATTGTAGCTACTACTTAGGTAATAACTCGACCAGAACAGAATTACTTTAATTAATTAGGAGCGGAGGTTTAATGAAAGTACATTTGCTCGACGCCGCGCATAACCTGTCCGGGTATAAATGTTGATCTACGAGTGAAACCGCATAAATCCATAAATGTTATTAGTCGCCGGGATATGTTATGCGCGTTATATAGCGGGGGAACAATTTATGCGGTGCGTATAATATAACAGAAGTTCCTATCAAGGAAATTATTGAATAGTGGTAGTGTACACCGGTTCGTTTATCTACCTTTCAGTTTCTAAGCCGATTGCTTTATGAATAGATGCGTGCGCTACGTATACATTTTAGATAAGGGCTTATGAATGTTGCATAAACTCGTGGTAGTATTACATACATTTTTCTCAAACATTAAACGAGATGATATAATTGTTTTTCTTATTTATTATGCAAACTAATTCGCCATACAATTATTTCTATCTAATCGTGAAGTTTGCGAGAATCTTCATTTGGCTTGTTGTATTTAGTAGCGATTGTTAGAAGATAAGAGAGAATATCAAGTCTCGCAACGAACGTTACACTCGTGGAAGATCGTTGCCGTCGGTAAGCGCGATGTGCACCGGTGCAATTCGGTCGGCATATGTGAGTAGAAATTGGTGTGACATAGGAAGCAAAGAGCTAAAGAGAGAGAGGGACATGACGATATTTCAACGAGATCAAAATATCCTCGTTACGGCAACATATAACCGAAGCTGTGGATATGTACACCCTTTTTACTGATGCGACTATTGGGCAAACGCGGACAAAAAGAGCAAAGCGTGCGATATCTCAGATATAAGCGCTAGGTTTAACGACACTGGAGGCGCAAAAATTATTGTTTTAGGAAAAAGAAAAGGAGCACGTCTCGCTCTTGCTGCACACATACGTGTAACGTGTAATTATATCAGATTGAAAAAGTAGGTCATCTTACGGTCGGTGGTTTAATGCCATTATCATGCGACACATTATTAGCCCAAACCACGTTTAGAGTCTATCTCTGCCTCTCTCTCTCTCTCTCTCTCTCTCTCTCTTCTTCTCCTCTGCTCTTTCACTTTCGCGGTTCTAAAATTTAATTAAATTTCACGGTTTTTCGCGATTAAGGAACATAGAGAGAGAGAGAGAAGGACGCTCAGAGTCACTGTCTCTCTTTCTCTCTCTGCCTCACGCACACTTTCTGTCGGTCTCTTTAGATGGCGGCAGGAGGAGGCACTGTTGTGAAATTGGTCTCGCGCCGGGTTATAATGAATTTCATTAATTATGCTCCATATTATCCAAATAATACTGCCTCTCGCGCTGAATGCAAAAGATATATGAAGACAAGCAAAGTCTTTCGGCTGGCCCGTCAATAGTATACTATTTGCTCCCTGTACATATAGTTGCAGTCTTCTCGCCTCCAACTAAAATACATTCTTCCAAGAGACATTGCATACCTATTAGCTTGGAAAAAATAAAAAAAATTAATTCAAGTAACCAGCTATAATAGCGAAAAATTCGAAATTCAAATTATCACCTCTGTCACCCAACCTATTTTATATATATATACCGTTGCTCGGCATGCAACACGAGCGATTCGTGCGTTTTCAACTACTAAATATAAGAGCTCGAAATTTCAATTAGAAAACATTAAGCGCGAGACAGTCGCGGTCACCCGCTCCACTTTTTCTATAAAGTTGCAAATTAAAAATTTTCAAGTGCTCGTGGATTTTTTAATTACAAAATATGAAAAGAGAGAGCGAGAGAGAGAGAGAGAGAGTGAGAGGGAGGGCGGAGAAGGAGAGAAGCATGTTATGATTCTCCCTCATAGACGGGGCCGAGCACAGACAATTCGTACAGTCAGCGGCCGGATTATTATTAGCGTCTATACACACCGACTATTGTGTATGTGTGTGTGTGTGCGTGTGTCTGGGAGTGTGGGTGCGTATATACGCGCGCATTCGTTGGGTTCTCGGTGGCTGATTAGTTGACGGCGCACCAAAGAGGTTTCGAGACACTGCGCCGTCATCTACCTCAGCCTCGCGCCACCACCAAAGGCCTTAAAGGCCTGATTAACCTCGACGAGAGTTCTTCTCTTCTTCGCTTAGTCTTCCCCCCCTTCTCTCTCTCTCTCTCTCTCGCCCTCTCTCACTCTCTTTCTCTTTCTCTTTCTGTATATGCGCATACACAAGCAATGTCGTAATCCCTTTGTTAATATGCTGTTCTGTGTTCATGTAGTCGGCTTTGTTGTCAATCAAATTAATATACAGTGTCGAGAAATTGTTGGTTCTTAAACAGATTTTTTTATAGTTTTGAATGCAAGCACATGTTTGACGCACGAGTGTCGAAAGCCTTATAATAAAGACTAATTAAGTTGAAGTCGGGGAGAGAAATCAGTTTTGCTGAGCGGGTATATGAAACTTTTAAATAATCTAGAAAATTGAGTGTCTCACACAGTATTTGTAGAATTTAAGGGAATTTTTCTCAATTTTTTCTTGTAGCTCAATGCCTGGCTTTCTTTGAAAAGTAAAACATTCCAGTGATATAAGCAAAGATATTTAAGGAACTTGCTGACCCCAGTAAGCCAAATTGAATTATAATCAGCTTTCGCAGAAAAAATTTTAAATCATTAAGTTACATAATAGCGGCAACGTTAATTTATTCCAAAAATCATCGCCACTCCAAATGTACCATAATTGAATTTATCGGCGCTTCAAACGCATCTCTCGATTCAAATAAACAACGGTACCGTAAAAACATTCGACGTATTCCTCCACGCTGAACACACTCTGCACCACTCGTTGAAACGCAACGCGAGAGAAAGAAACGCGAAAGCAAAAGAGAGTGTGTGTGAGAGAGAGAGAGAGAGAGAGTGTAGAAGGGGCAGAGAGGAGAGAGGAGTCGAATAAGAGAGACAGACAGTAATAACGAATTTAATATAAAAGTGGCGGGGCGTAAGTAGGAAAGTTTAATTAAATAAAGGCTGAATGAAGGCTGCAAGTATTTCATTACGCTCTCCGTTTTCAGGAAATTCATTACAGGCGCCTTTCGATTTCTTCCTCCTACTCCTTCTCCTCCTCCTCTTCCTCCACGGATACGTATATATATATATATATATATATAT
>UELV01180800.1:3146-17046 GCA_900490015.1 Megastigmus stigmatizans
CGCACAGTTTTTTAAAAAAGTATTTTTTTATATATATATGTGTCGGCGCTTGAAAAACAAAACAAAAGCAAATAGACATGTACTTTTTTGTGCATATAAATTTTATTAATGGATTAAATTTTTTCTTTGATAAATTCAATTGATAATTGATCTTGCACTAAAAATAATTTTGTAAACAGGAATTGCCGGTCTAGTATCACATTCATCTTCAGTGGTATCAAAAACCACCTAATATTTTTTTTTGCGCCAAGACTCTTAAAATAGGAGGAAAAAATAAATTAGTTTATTGATTTTGCAATAACCATAATTTAACAATAACAATATTTTACAATAAAATTCCCAACGCTTAAGCAAATTAGGTGATGCAGTAATTTTTTCAGCCTCTTTCTCAGTTGGATCCTTACCCAACTAAAGAAAAAATTTAATCCATTGATCAAAACTTATAATAAATATAAGTTTTAATCAAACTTTTTAATCAAATTTTTATTTTTGGTACAGGTACAACATCTGATGTTGGTTTAACCTCTTCCAAAGAAATTAGTAATACAAGCTTTCAAGTTATTCCTGAAGCATCGATTATCAGAGAAACTGCTTCTGATTTTCCTTCTTCACAAACAGATCAAGAATCTGTTGGAGCTGTTAAGACAAATGAAGCATCAATCACTCAAGTTGTAGATCAAACAGATTTGAATGCAATGACAACTCCAATTAATTTTAGAGCTGCAAAATTAAAAGAAAAACAAATCATGACTTCTTTCAAAAAATCTATTGATCAGCTCCTATACAGAATACTTTTAATGACTTCGTGCCTCAGGAAAATAAAACTCATCTAATAACCATTTTGTTTAAACTATTTATACTATTAAAAAATATAATTTCACTTACGCAACTTACATCACTTATAACATAAGAAAAAGCGAAAACATCGTCACAAAATGTATGTTTTTTCTTTATTCGATATGATTTTAATGTTTCAGACTTAAATTTATCAAAACAAGGGATTATTATTCTTGTACAAGGAAACTTGTCTAAGCTAGGCTACCGAGAAATATTTTTCTCGTGAATTCTTTATGGTTCGCATGAGAGAGTACGTCGCGCTTTTATTATGTTACAATTGCACAAATTTTGGATAAAGGATTAGGCCCTATATCCGAGAGTTTAGGACTGTCATCATACGCATGTATAATGTGGGTGCGTTATTTCTCAATGCCACCTGTTCTCGCAGGTTCTTCGAGTTCGTCATCAAGCGAGAGCGCATCCACTCAATCATCTGATGCAAACGCCAAGAGACGCAGAAGAAGCACCTCGCGTTCGAGCGAACGTACGTCGCGTAAACGGTCCCCGCCAGGAGGTCATGTTTCGCCATATTCAGATGGAGAACGCACGCAGACACGAGAAGGGCAGAGCGACATACAACCTAACCAAGAAAAAGACTGCTTGGTAGTTAGTTATGGAAACGCTTGTCGAATCTAGCCCTAACTGCGAAACGATGTCTAATCAGGTATCTGAATCAACGAGTACGGGAACACGCACACGCGCATACACACGCACCCACACACACACATACACGCACAATGGTCCACAATGGTTCATTCTATATTGCATAGGATCTGACGTCTTAAACTGACAACATTTTCTGACTGACCACTGAGTAATAGCACTTTAATATAATGTAAGATAAGATAAGATTTTAAATTAGTCAGATGATTCTAGATATAATAAACTGTAACTTCTTACATATTTGCAACTACAAAATGAAAATGAAAGATAACTAAAATGTTGATGTCATAATATTAAATCTAAATTAAAAATTTGTATGATTTCATCTAATATAAGTTTTGCAATAAAGAAAATTATGCTCAGTGACTACAATTTCATATTGAGTAAAAAACAAGTATAATCATGATAATATGAAATGTCAAGTTTTTTTATAAAGGTAAGCCGCCTGTATCTAAAATATAAAGACTCTTCAGAGCTACTTTTTTTACAAAAATTTAATATAAGTACTACAAATAATAAATTATGCAAAATGAAAATTATAAATTTTAACTTTTAAAAAAATTATACATGAGAATTGAATCCGCATAGTAACACCTAAGAAGGACGCCAAACCTACGTGAACTTCAATTTTTATCTACGTGGAAATCTACATGGAAATCTATGCGGAAATCTACATGGCGTTTTTGAACTGTGGATTTTAATTTAACTGTGGATTTTCCTGTGGATTTTAAAATCGACGTAGATTTTACGTAGATTTCCACGTTAAAATCCACGTGGAATCCATGTGGATATTTTCAACAGGGCATATTTTGCTGATGGGAATAAAAATTAATTACTGGAAGGACAGAAACCACTCAGTTTTATATACTTATTATTATTTTAACTTTAATGCATATTAAAATACACACTAAAAAATAGTTTAATTTCACACTTTTTTTAAATGCATATGTACATTACGCATCAGTTAAATTCTAATTTTGATACTTTTGTAATCTTCAGTAAAAACAAATATTGCTTAATAAGCCTAGATAGTAATTTTTGCTCTCTAACTTTTAGTATATTTTCATCTCAAATGCACGCTACTGATCGGTACGAAAACTTAAAACTATACCTCCATATATTGTCATCGAGAATTTAGTAAGATTTTATTTACCAAGGAGCAAGGAATAACATTGATAATAAAATATGGATGAATATAAAAGAATAACTTTTTATTCCTCGTTTGTTTATACAAATATAGTAAATGCTGTTATTCTTTAGTCCTCATATAGTCAGATTTGAATTCAATGTTTATAAATTGTCTTGCTATGTACAAATGTTTTTGTTCAGTACTTTAAACAATTTTCAAATTCTTTATGATCAATTTGACAATAATTAATCACCTTTTCCAAAGCAGCATTTTTAAATATCTGCTGACAAATTGCTTGACAGAATTAAAGTGGTAATTATTGCCCAAATTGCATGGAGCGGATAAACAACTATCTTAAATTAAATACACAAAGTAAAAGTCCTTTCAAAAATTGGCATTCGTATATTTTATAAAATCTAAATCTAAATATAAGTGTTACAATACTGCATGATTGCTTATTAGCAGTTAAGATTTAGCTTTTGTTGTTTCAATCGGGCCATTGTGTAACTCTTGAGTATGCAAAAAGCAAAAATTGTTAGTCATTCCATACTCAAGAGGTTAACAAAGACTTGAAAACTAATTTTGAATAAAGGTATTAGAAATGGAATCAATTTACGATGAATCATGTTTAAAATGTATACGTTTCGAAGACTAATTTAGTTATAGTGTATTTTTTTAATAAAAAAAATTTATATGATACAAATTTATTAGCTGACGTGGAATATAAAAAAATTTAATAATATTTTGAGTACATAAATGTGTACGAGGACTAGATTAGACTATACTCTAAACAGACAATATTATTTCATCGGTACTTAATGTACGTTTCAATGATACTGCACTGGTCCAAAATTAGAATTTTAAAAATAGCATCGAAAGGCTTGTCCAAATTAATATATTTTTTCATCTTATGCAATTCAAATCAAAATAGTACCTATATACAATAATAAATACATACTATTTATTAAGATCACATTAAAAAATATAAAAAGATTATTTAAAAATGTTTAAAAATGGTATTAAAAATATAAAAAACCTGTTTTCATACTACTTAATTTAATATGCAAGCTCTACATCATACAATCATGTACTTTTATTCAAAAAGTTTTAAAAAATTTATCTGTATATTCAAAGACAAAGTAATTGTCTTCTTGTAATTTAGACAACTAACAAGGAGAGAACCAGGGATGTGGAGCCTAGATTTTCTTGAAAGTTGCTTGAAAGTTCAGGATCCCCATCCCTGGCCATCTCCTCGCAAGTTATGTATCAAAAATATTATGGACACTACTACTGTGCAATGCTACAATAATGCTGCAGCTATTTCGCTATAAAATTAGGTATACTAATGATTGATTTAAATAAACAGAAAATTTAAACTGTATTTTCGATTTTTATAGTTAACATTATTAAAAGTAAAAAATTTAATTATCAATGTTTTGTTCTCGAATCTGCGCGTTATAATCCATATATTATTTACCAACGTCAAAGATAACAAGTTTTTTCATGCTTCATAAATTAATCAGAGTGCTAATTGCTGCAATATCTTCCATAGAACTTTTTCGTTTTAAGTATAGACCAAATGGATTCCGAACCAGCGCAGCGGAACGTACATGACAAAAAATTTATTCAGCGACTCGAAATTGATTCGAGGCAGTTCGTCTAATAGAATCCGAAAGCATATCGATATTCAATTCGATACAAAAATTTTGTTCCCATTGCACCTGCGAAGGTGCGTGCTTCGCGACACTCTAACAATATCTAACCTACGGTAACGACCACACATCGTTGAATGAACGAAGTCCAAACAAATCTCGCGATATACAGTGAATCACTGAGCGGTGTGCCTACCAGCCGACGGTCCCGTTCCTCAAGTCCCTGTATAACGAGGCCGAGATGACGCCATGACTTTGGCTGTAGCAGCCGAAGCTCTTAGAACAGCGCGCTCCACCATTGGTCTTGCTGTTGTTGTAGTTGCTCGAGTTCCTGGTAAGCGTAGCATCGGCGGATTTGTAGCGGCTCTGGTTATGTTGATTCGGGGTTGGCTGCTGCTGATGATGCTGGCGCTGTTGACACAGGTAGTCGCGTATTGCCCAGCTCTGATGTGCGTCTCCTGTCTCGGAGGGTACTAGGTGTCTACGCACGTCCTGCAACACGTATGAAAGAAATGGTCGAGTCATTTCAATTTTTGCTTACGTAATTGCACACATGGTTGTCTCGAGTCACTGTCTGACTACAGCGATGATATACTACTTAAAACAAAGGATGATCCCGATACTGACTCCTATTGATATTACAAAAGAAAAGTGCGAAACATGTACCATCATTTGGAGTATATAAAGATGTTTAATTTAACAACAGAATTTAGCCAACTTACTCAAAGGGAAATACTTGGAAAAAGGCCGAAAAGATTTTTCCTTATACTCAATACGTGGAAGTAGAAACAGACGAGTACAGAGAGACCCGGTTTTCAATCAATTTTTTTATAATTTGTCAGCTATATTCTGGATAAAAATAATCAATAGTCGCATGGAAATTGAATCTATTTTTTAGCCAGTAAAAGTAGAGTGTGAGGGAGACAGAATCAGATACTCAGTTTATCGTGCAATAATATGAACACACAGAGTCAAAATAAAAGAAAAAAATGAATGCTTAAACATAAGAAACTTATGAATTAATGTTTTTAATTTAATTCTTTATTCTATAAGAACACGATAAATACAATACAAAATTTTGGAGGTTAAATTTATCGAGTCTAGTTTTTTTACTCTATTTTTAATGGTCAAATAATAAGCAAAAATTTGATTACGTTATATATTTATAATAGCTAAAACTTACCCAGTTAATGATTATGTATTTTGCATACAGTTTTAAGCCAATGTTTACAAGAAAAATCTATAACTATTTGTCATTAATCATCAACTAAGTTTGTGGTGGTCATTTTAAATGGTTTCATTTCTACCAGGGTAACTTCCAGCTTATTAGATTTATAAAACTAATAAGTTAATAGCCATTAATTTATATTGCATCAAAATATTTGTTTTGACAGAATATAAATACCACAAAAAAGTAAAACATAGAGTGCACCGATTTGCACGCTTGTTGTGGCGAAAAAAAGGCTGCATTGACTATATGTGAGTTAGCAAGCACTTGCGTCGGATAAGAAAGAGAGAATGTCTGCTTTGTGTCATTTCAGCATTGGTCGCACGAAGATTCTGTCGTTTTTTTCTAACCGCTTCAACGTGTTGGCGCG
The DNA here is from genome assembly GCA_900490015.1 of Megastigmus stigmatizans. NCBI lineage: Eukaryota > Metazoa > Arthropoda > Insecta > Hymenoptera > Megastigmidae > Megastigmus > Megastigmus stigmatizans. Next base: position 9,026 of record UELV01180800.1, read on the forward strand.
GATGGTATCTCAATATGTCGTAAATGACAAATTCTGTCGACAAGTATTTTTCGTCATAAACATTTTTAATAAAAAGGGACTTTTAATAACTCTTTAAAAATCCTAAAAATTCTAGATGACGTATAGGCGTAAATTTGTTTTGAAAACAGCAGACTCGTCCAAAACTGTATCGTGCACAGCTTAATATTCTTGAAAGTATGAAAATCCCGTTGAACATCTCAATAAAGTGCAATTGATGTTGTTATGAATATTTTTATTACTGCTATGAGCATTAAATCTATAAGACAAATAATTGCAGAGTATATCACACTTACATTTTTATACATACATTTTATATTTACAATTCAGACGAGACAAAGGTAAGCATGGTATTTTTGATGAAAATTACTACCAATAGAATTTACTAAATCTGTTACAGTTAAGTTTGTTCTATTAACTCACCTGAGGAAGCCTCGTGATGTACTTGTTGGCACGTGGGGCGAGTGAACCTTCCTGATTGGTACGCATCTCGAGCCTGGCATGCGGTTGACCGCAGAAATTGGAAGCCGGACGATGCTGCTGTTGCTGCTGCTGTTGCTGCTGCTGTTGCTGGTTTTGTAGCGCCGTAGATCTGCTGTTAGGGCCTCGGCGCAATTTCGACTGTTGACTGGCCTGAAAAATGTGGGTGTTGCCTCGATTGTGCTGCGAAAAGAGATATATCCGTGGTCACACTCTGTTGTGCTTGTATACAGGGACTCGATTTTTTCCTGCGTTTGGCTATATATAGAAATCGATGGATGATATGCGTGGGCATGATTGGTTGTAGATGAATGGCCAGTGATTGTGATTGTTTCACTTTTTTGTTTTCGGTGAATGGTTGATGGTAATTGGACAAAGCGAGAGCAATTTATGACTTTCTACTCATCTCTTACGAGGTCAAGAATCGACGATGTGGGCTTTTATGAAGTTTGCCTAGGATTTATGGTCGAAATGCAGCGATGAGAAGTTTAATGAGAGTCATAAATGCGTATTACAAAGTTTTGCAAGCTTTGCTATAAGGTGGACGTGCGAAAATTATGAGGATTTAAAGTGATATATATTCGAAATTATAGTCATTAATTTATAAATTTCAAGTTTGGAAAACTTGGCATAATAAATGCGAATACTATAAAAAAAATTCGATCTGCAGATACAGTTTTTTCGATTAACGAATTTTTAATAATCAACATTTAGTATTAAAGATATTTGCTTTTAATTGTCATTGATGTCAACACTAAAAAATGCGTGCAAGCCAATAAATACGAATATTATATTATATTATACATAGATCTACATAAAATTAATTTCTGTGACTTATATCTACATTTGTGTGAATGCGAATCTATGCGGTTTTGAATAATAAAAAATTATGCATTCCCAAAATATAAATACAATTATAATTAGTTTTTTCAGGTGAAGAATAACAACAAATGGAATCAATGAGGTTTGACTATAAATAATGCTGTGTAAAAGTTGGTCTCGGTCTAATTTTTATGAAATAGAATCTTCAAAAGGAATATTGATTCTAAAATAAAGTCTACGCAAAAAGGCAAGTAAGAAAATCTTTATTATAAGAAATAAGAAATTTCTATAAAAATAATATTTTTCCTTTTTATCTATGTATTTGACTGTTAGAAATGAATCGCAAACCGTTATAATGTTTCACGTATTTTATGATGAATTTTGAAGTATACTTCTAAGTAGGTTTTCTAAAATGTTCTTTGATAGTAATATATAAAAGGATCAAGCACGAAGCCTTAAATTATGTCAAAAGATACACAAAAATTCAAGGAGAGTATTTACGGTACCTAAAAAAGTCCCACACGATAAGTGGCCTGCAAACACAATAAAATATTCATTTCACTATGTGATTTTACTACGTGGAAGTATTTTATTAAAGGCAATTGAGTTATATGAAATTATTTTTGATAATTACATAACATTAATTTGCAATAATTTTGTACTAAAATTTTGTAATAAAAGTAATATCATTATCGTACCCTTCCTTCGTTTCGCTCTCCTGTTAAAATAAACGGTTGACAATCTTCATCCATTACTTATCAATATTATACTATTTAAAAAAAGTTGTGAGTTATAATTAAAAGTTTTAATAATGCATACTTGAAACAATTCTAAAAATAAAAATTTTCCATTGACAGATTTCAAGAAGTATTGTTTTCAACATATTGTTCCCGCCAACAGCCTAATAAAAGGAAAACAGCGTGTATATAAACTAAATTCAATCTCGCGGCAAAACAAAGTTCGTTATTTCGACCAATGAACGGTCCAAGCATTCCGAGCTGCACTAGGCACTGTTTTTTGTACAATTCGCCGTTGGCTAGAAGCCGAGAGTAGAGATAGGAAGCCATCAACTTACGAAAGTTACCTGGTCTGATTGTATCGAACGTTGGGATCTCGATAGTTGCTGTTGCTGCTGCTGCTGTTGGCTCAGATAGAGACAACTTTTCGTTTGGTTCGGGACAAAATTTCGGAAGTTGCCGTTTATTAAATTACACGCGTATTGTACGGCGATATTTTTGCTCTGCGGTTTGATTGCTGGCGCTGAAGGATATTTTCCTGAAACGAATATTAACAACACATTTAGGTGGCTACCCTCGAGATTTAAGATTTCAGAATTTGTTTGAATGAATAGGTTAACATCATAGATTGTATAATATTTAGGAAACTGTGTAACTTTTGTGAAAATTTAATATGTGCTAACCTATAATTAGAACATCCCCGTAATATTCAAAATTGTCAAATTGTATCGTTTGTCTGTCAAATCTAGTCGTACCATAATGTATTTAAATTAAATTTGAAATCAAATATATATTTTCGTATATCAACATTTTCTCGACTATTCATTAATTTAATTTAAAAAAATGCATACGACATTGAAATTCATGCGATCGCTTTGAATTTAAATAACATAAAAAGTAAGTGTATAAAAATATGCATACCATCCATCCGAGAGATCTTGTCAGTCACCGTCATATTTATGACCTGCGTTCCTTTGCTCTCTTTTCCATTGGGAGGTGTCTTTTTATTGCCAAAGACCTGACGTGTCTCTCCTAAAAGGAATAACTTGTATAGCCATTTTATGTAATTTCTTGAAGTTTCAATTCTTACGCATCTCTTTTCTATAACGAAAAGACTGCGTCGACATATTAATTGTTCATATTGACAAAGCCATGAAAACCATAAATTTTAACTATAAATACAACAACAAATATTCGTAGCAATAATTGACTAAAATAATAGATCATTTGGAAGAATAGCAATATACACCTTTTAGAGTTTTCATCTTTCATAAGAACAATAGGGAGCTTTATGCGTACAAAATAATGTAACGCAAAGACAAAGCTTGGAAGTTTAGGAAGTTAATTTTATAAAACACTGACTAAATGAGACATTTATAGAGGTTCATTCGTTCAATTTCTTTTTAACATGCAAAACAGAAATATAATTATTGCTTCGCATAATTGGCTCATAAAACTATGCTTATAAAACTATGATTGCTTATGGGGGAATAAAAAGTTATAAAATTTATCATAGATTTTTGAAAGCAGTATCCTTTAGCAACTATTTTTGTAAAATCAATATATACGTGCGTAACTTATATATAATTTCCTTTAATGAAATTTCATGCAAGTGCCACTAATGTCTAATCTACTCCCCGGCTAAAATAAATGTTCTCTTACCTTCAAGGAACAAAGCTTTGTAAGTGTCACTCTTACTTTTTTCCTTTCGCAGATCGTCGCAAGACAGATGGAAACTTCTTCTGGGCGCGGCATCGCCTTGTCCAGGCGCGTTCGGCTCCTTTCTTATATGTTCCGAGAGGCGTCTAATTCTAGACTTGGACTTTTCGGTAAAATTCTTCTTTAGTCTACTCGAAACATTAATAGGAAAAAACATTTTATTAGTGAATTTCCCTGTACGTAATCGGAATATTCTATTTTTTTTTGGCATTATTTAATTATGATATAATAAAATGTAAAAGAGCATCGACACTAAACGTCGGATAAATGATATATCCAACTTGTATAAAGAGACTCACATATTTTTGTTTTTCCGCTGTTTCTCATCCATCATGGAGTAGAGTTTACTTCGGTACTCCTCGACCGACAGTTGAACGTCATCTCGTAAAAACGGAATGACACTTGAACCCCTTTCAGGCTCGTTTCCCCGTGCATGGAATCTGAAAAAAGGAAATATACCGGTGGATTGTCTCTATAAAAGTTCTGAGTCCAATTTTTTTTATTGGGAATTGCACGTCTACAGAATTTCCTTTGTTATAAATTCGAAATTTTAGCTGAACTGATTAACGCCAAATTTCATAGTATAATTAAAATGTGTATTTCATAATGAATCGCTTCATTTTCAATAATTTGACATCGTATTTATTGCTTATTAATAATAATATTTCTTTGAATGCTATACCATTGATTCTAATTTAGTAAACTACACAGTTATTATGAATGTGTATATAAAATATATATTCTTCTGATAGTAAAAAAAATATGTATATTCTATATACATATTTAACATGCATGCATAACTTATTTAAAATTTTTATTGGAAATTTGTAAATATATTATTTCCAGTAATTACATGAATCATTCATTATTCAATATAAAATACAAATCGTTTAATTTGTTAGAATTATGCAGTTCATAAAAATAATTTATTTCATATGAAACATTTCGACGAAGAAATTTGATTGCTTTGATTTCATTAGTTACCACATGTGTAATAATACTAATACAAATACTATAGAACGCATCTCATTATTACACGGCTACATGATAATTCTGAAATTTACCCAGCTACGTATCGATGCTCTAGCGCTTCAACAGCAGTCAGACGATAATTTGGATTAAAAACGATTAAATTGTTAATGAGGTCTAGAGCTTGATCCGATACGTTCGGTAAGAGCTCCTCCAGTGATTTATGCGGACTCGTTGGCGCCCTCTCCAACAAGCTTGTACCATAGCCGGCACTCACAGAAGCTAAATCTGTAATATCAATTTTATAATGTAGGGTTATTCATGGTAAAAGATATGAAATTATCATAACATTTTAGGTCAATTCCATACAGAATTAAAATAATATATATACCCTTTCAAAAATATATATATATATAAAATTTTCATACACATATTCTGAGATTCTTAAAGATTAAATACACATATAATATGATGTATAACCATTTTAATGTTATACAAAAAAAAGATAAAAGCTTAAATGCCTCATCGGCAGAGCGACGGGATCGTATTCCGGAGGTCCCGAGGGATTCGCGCCCAAACCTCGGTCGACTGATACAAGCTCCTCTCTATAATATTGCATGTGCTTTGTTTGCAGACACACCGTAGATTTCTGTCACTGATTAGCACCGAGCGGGAGCATAATTAGAGTGACGTTAAATAATATTAAGAAAAACTTTAATTGTAGCTGGTTTTTATTATTTAGTCAATATGCATATATGCTACTTAAATCTTATAAGGATATCTTAAGGAGGTTCTATAGTGAATAGAAATAATGCTAAAAAAATGATGAAATTTTGTACACAGGTTAATTTTTACATAAAAAGCATATATGCCAAGTTTCAGAAGGCTAGGCTACCTTGGAGCAGAAAAATAAATATTTTAATTTTTCACTTTTTAACATGGCTCTTATGGAAAAATGCATTTTCGTCATATACAATTAAGTATTACAAAATAATTGACGCTAAGATTCGATCGAAATTTTTGTATACGATATAATAATTTCTAAGGATTCTGTATTAATTTAAAATACACTTTGAAAATACCTAGAATATTAACAATAAATTGAGAAATAAGAAAGAATGTCACCCAGAGCGATGTATTATTTACTAAATAACCTCCAAAATATTTTCTGTTGAAAATTATCATTTCATACTTTGTGAAAATCTACTTTAGTATCTAATGAATAATATTAAATATGAAATGTTTCAATTTTCGAAAATCATAACAGACATTTTTCAAAAGAAAAATATATAAATATGCGCTATTTATTTTACATTTTTTAAACGCTGCTAACGGTACTTAGAAGTTCTTTGAATAATACTACTCGTATATGTTTGTACATAGATTCAAGAATGTTGATAATTTTTGTAACATATTTTCATTATCAATTCTTTGACTAATGGCAATTTTAAACTGCTCGGAATTAGAGCAACAGCCGCACGTCTCTCTCTCTCTCTCTCTCTCTGTCTCTCTGTCTCTCTGTCTCTCTCTTTTTCGCGTTTTTACTAGCGAAGTAGCTATCGAACCTCCTTAATTGTTAGCAGAAATAATTCTATATTATTTACCAAATGAATATACGTTGAAAATTTTACTATTTCGTGCACTTCGAGGATAATAATGACATATTTTTTAATTAAATTTGGTTCGAAAGCTCGTTCTGAGTAATGAGTAAAAATTTATGTTTAAATCAAAAGTTTTCTTTTGTAGATTTTTTTATCCTTTTCAATATTTCAAACTTTTTCAAATATAATTTTGTATCATTAATTGTTTGTAATTTAAATAATTAAACTTCTATTATGTTGGAGTGATTTTAATTTATTTAATTTAGAAAAAAAATTATGCCATTGGATCTCCTCCTTATAAAACACTATAATAAGCCATAGAAAAACGTTTATCAAAGTTTCCATAGACATTAATCGAATATAATAGACCTATATAATAAAGGTTTTTTCAAAATTTTCAGTTAGACTATATATAATACATATGTCAAAAGAAAATCATGCTTCTACTGTTCTATAAGTGAAATAAATTTTTCGTGCTTAAATATAAACTTTTCTTCAACACCTCAAGGTTACAATGACATTGATCGAGCGTTCACGCCAATTCAATACTAACTATTAAACACCACCAACTAACTACTAATCTCTTTGTTCTGCGATGATTCAAAAGTAAAAAGAAAACGAAGGAAAGTAAAGTTTTATCTTAGCAGACTCAGCGCGATAATCGGCAAGACCACAGGCAAAAACTTTTTATCATTGCCACATGCCGAACGAGAGAAATGTTTATTAAAAATTGCGAATTTGATCTCCCTCAAACATCGTTAAAAGTTGCACTTTGCACAACTCTCGGGCTGTTTAATTGCGTTGGACAACGGCTGCCACTGGCCGACGTTTTTTACACACCCCACTTCTCGGCTCTCACGGCACGGAGGAGTCGCCTTTTCCTCCCTTCTTTTTCTTTTTCTTTTTCCAAGCACAAGCTCGACATTCTCTCTCTCTCTCTCTCTCTCTCTCTCTCTCTCTCTCTATCTCTCGCTCGCATATTGTGAACATTAGCATCATTTCCCATTTGCGCGAACTGGAGCGCGAGTATGTGAGACAATGCACTCACACTGATATGTGCGTACGTGCTGAACTCACCTTAAAGTACTTCGTACGTAAATATATTCAATTAAATTATCACCATAGAAAATTTGCTAATGAGGATTGTACACAGTTTAAAGTGACTCAATTTTTTTCCATCAAAAGAGCTGAGATTTTATATGTATTTTTTTTTCATACGAGCGGATTTCGTATAATACACTCGTTTGGAACTAATAATTTTATAATTTGTGCAGCAAGACCTCACTTGCTGGCACTTTGCTTTTTTTACAACTAAAATGGTCAAATATAACGGTGTTTAAATATTTAAATTCTTAAACATTAAGAAATATTACTTATGTCGACTGTGATCTACTATAAACTGACAAAGATTTTCTATCGGTCTTACAGTCCAATCAATATTAATGGGCAATCAGATTGCCCTTGTTTATAATCACCCCCGCAGAATCTGAAATAAAATTATATTTAACCTGAAAAAACATTTATTAGTAAAGGACAACCTGACCGCCCCCCACCACCCAAAAATGCCCGACGTTTCGAGCCCGTTCCGGCTCCTCATCAGGAACTGAAATGAAAAGCGTTTAGCCACCTTATATACCCATCCCTCTACCCATCCCCACCCTCCCCACCACCAACC
>UELV01180801.1:0-25240 GCA_900490015.1 Megastigmus stigmatizans
CTCTCTCTCTCTCTCTCTCTCTCTCTCTCTCTCTCTCTCTCTCGACGTTATTACCCCAGCCAAAGTGAATGCGTTGCGAGCGTACATATACCGGAGCAGTAATGCCGACGATGACTGCGGTTGCAAATTGTCCGATGGCCAGGCCGAAAAGGAAGGCTCGAGCAGCAGTTGCAATAGTAGTAGTAGCTCCCGCGGCCATTCGTGGACCACGAAAACCAAAGCGTATATATGTACACACACGCGAGGAGAGCCGAAATCGCTGTGAGCCCACGAAACCGGCGCTTGGTACCCGCCAAAAATTATCGGCTACCATCGGTTTCGCATCGAGATGACTTCTCCCTCCCCCCTCCCTTCGGTTTTGGCCTCCGCCACGATCGCGTGATCGAGATCTGTGCGCAGTGCCTACAGGGATCCCGCAGTTTGAGGTTTTAAATGACTAAACTTCGCCTCGAGAAGGAGAGAGGGAGAGAGAGAAGCTGCTGCTGCTGCTGCTGCGGGCTCCGTGTGTGCACGTTGAAATCACCATTCCTTCTGCTGAGCATTGATAAAAGGTCCGCTGTGATTATGATCATACGAGGAATGGAGGAGAGAGCGAAATGAGTAAAAAAGAAAAAAAAAGGACCCACTTCTCGCTGAATCATATAACCATGTATGAAATAGCTTCGTAATGACATGCTTTTATATATATATATATATATATATATACAAAAGCGCAACGCATGCAGCACGACCTTAAATCGGTTGCGGGAGCACGCGGTTTAGATTGGATCTCCAGTATATAATATATAAGATTGTTTTTAACAAAATGGCGTTTAATTACAAAATGGCCGAGGTATAGATATCGTCTCACACGCGGCTCGCGCAACTCGAGCTCCAACTCCTGTATATATACATATACATGCTAACAAGAGTCGTTAAGTCTACGTTTTTTTTTTCAAATCCCGGATAAGATCCTTATCAGGGGGCTGGTATACGAATTAAGTGTCGAATCCTCGTCTCTAGGCGCTCTTCGTGTCCGTTATTACTTACAAGGGATAATCACGAGAGAGAAAGAGAGAGAGAGAGAGAGAGAGAGAGAGAGAGAGAGAGAGAGAGAGAGAGAGAGAGGAGACGCGCACACGCGAGGTTAGAAGCTCTTACACGTATACGGGCTGCCTCTCGGTGCACGGCGGCTAGGGCACATTCTACAAAGTCACGGCATGGAGAAAAGACATTGTCAGTGATGCTCGGGCCGGCTCGACGCCAGGGTACATGTATAAGAAGGCGATCGTTGAAAAGTCGAGTAAACAGAGAGGAGTGCGGACAGCAGCAGACCCCGGGAGGAGAGTCTACCTATAGGTTGTTTGCTCCGGTACACACGGAGCAGTGAGTGAACCGCGCGCGATCCTCCCTTCGCTGCAGCGGCTCACTTGTAGCCTCCAGCGAGACCTGTGAGCGATATGTGCACACACACACACACATAAGGAGCGAGAGAAGCAGCTTCCACAAATCGCTGGCAAATATTGACTGCGGAGTTTTGCAGCTATATACCGGCTCGCTTTCGCCTCGCCCACTCGCTCTGCTCTCTCTCTCTCTCTCTCTCGGCTCACCACGACGACGACGACGACGCGAGATATGCTTGCTTGACGTTTTTCCCCTCCACCGCCTCACTCTCGAGTTGCTGTACTTCCTCGTTCGGCCCCTTCTCTCTCTCTCTCTGTCTCTCGTTGCGGCGGTGTGTGCAGGAGGCCGCGCGAGTGCTTGTCTAGGTCGTTCGCGAGGGTTCATTCCCTCTCTCGATCTCTCTTGTGTCTCTTCTCTCTTTTTATTTTTCTTCCCGCTTGCCACCGCTGCAGCTAATTCCAGTGCGCGCACGAGTCTCCGCGACTAAATTCCCTTGGCATTGATATTCGACGACGCGAGGCTTTTCGTGAGGTATTTACCAAGTATCGCGGGGGCGTGGTGACAACTTTCTTTGGCTCGAGTCCTATGTTGCGGGTTCCCGAGCGTCTCGCTGAGTATACGAAATTTTTCTATAGATACGAGATCGTGGCGTGTACGTTGCTGTAACGATGTAGCCGATGTCACAAATATTGATAGTAGGTGGCGGTGGATGTTTATTAAGATTCTACACGCGGAAGGAAAACGTGCGTGTGAAAAAGTACACAGCGAACTAATGGCTATCAAAACTATTCACCATCGTGAAACTAATTTCTACTTTCTCGTAGGATCGCGCATCATGAGAAATTCAATTAATATTAAAAAAATCTTTTACCCGTGTATTCGATGCGTTACTAACTAAGAATAGGCTTTCGATCAAATATCTTTGTTATCTTAAAGAACATTCACACCCAATTGATGAGATCCAATTTTAAAATGATGAGATAGATTCCCAGTATCGACAGCTTTTTTTTTTAATGAAGAAAGTACGGCAGGAAAAAAACAATAAAAACGCGATTTAATTAATAACAAAAGAGGAACGTTATAATATACCAAGTATATCCACTGACATGGTTTACATCGATTGAGAAAATAATTTTTTTTAATGAATAATCATCAAGCCCAAGTCAGGTAGTACTCATCTTCACCTCATTTTCGCATAATCAGTTTCTACGAAATAATTAATGGGCTACAGAAACGTATGGGTACATAAATAATGAGTGAAATTTTTAGACAATGAAAGTATTTGTTACACTCGGTTAAAATCTTGATGGCAATTGTTATTATACGGATAATCAATATTCAAAAAAAGTGGAAAAAGTAGGTGAGCATATAAAAAATTTCACACTAATTAAGCTAATTTACTATCCTTATAAACTCATCACGATAGTTATAAATGAAATATTTTTCAACGCAAAATTACTTTCTTCACAGTCTATGTTATGTAGCGCTGCACATAGTTGCCGCAAATAAACTACAATTTTGCTAAATTATATTTTAAACATAAAGCATCATAGTCCAGGTACAAATATGCTCTCCACCAAATTAGGTAAAGATTATATGAAGGTTCGCGGTCAGCATCAGAGTAGCCTGGCTGTTGCTTCTCTCACTCCAATATTACACAGCTATCACTAATCACACTACATACCGCAATCTTCTACCCTGGTATCTTATTATTTCCTCTTTCATCTCATTCCACTTCTTTTGACTTATTTTCATTGTTTATAGCTTCGTTTGATGAGCGTAATGCATAAGTACTTCCGAGAAAGAAAAAAAAAACATTCCGAGAGAGCAATAAAAAATATATGTAGGTATACGTCGAAAATTTTTTACGACACTCGTAATAAAGTTTTTCTTATACCTCGAAAAAAAAAAAAAGAAACTGAAATCTAGGATTTGTAGTTGGACTGCGCGTGTGTCCCGGTTCAACCGGTAGTAAAGAGTTCATCCAAGTTTGAACTCGAAAGCAGTTGCATGAAACTTTCGACCGTTAATACCGACATACTGCGGTGGAAAAACTTTGTGGTGACTTTTCGGCAAATAAACTGCACGTTCTGTTAAACTCGCAAACTCAACTGTAAACACTAAAATTGCTACGTATATATATAGATGCGACACTAAAAATTTAATAGCTTCATTTTAACTAAACTAAAATATATATATATATAATAAAAAAAAAACTAATACCAATGAACGTAAATCATCCATTAGCATTTAGCATCCAACTGGACTGCAGTCTATTTGTATATCGATTATATCCATCAGCACTTGGAAGGATAGCCGAGTCCGTCACTCCAGACCGTCCTCGGTACTTAAACGCGCGCATAAATCAATTAATTAATCGACCGCAACAGTCATGCTAATTAAAATAGCTGCACGATATATTACAAGCCGATGATAAAACAATTTTGATTCTCCCGTATCCACCGCGAGGCTATAAGCCTTTTCATCGACCTCTTAGCTGCATCTCATTACGCATTGATTTGTCCACGCGGCTACATCCTCTACTTGGCACACGCCGCGTCTCTCTCTTATACGTTCCCTCCTTTCTTCTCAAGCCGCTCTCTATCACTCGTGTTCCACTATACATACGCCCAGGAAGTCGTATAATAACCCGTCGTGGGAAGAAGAGTGTGTGGCGCGGCAGACAAAGAGTGTGTGTGTGTGTGTGCAGCAGCGGCAGTAGAATCCGAGCACCGCGCGCGCGCGACCGCGTTGCGGAGAAAAGGGGGATAAACCACGCGACGCGGTGGCTCGCTGAAACGCAAACACTCGCTCTGCACTCGTCGCCCGCGCTGCTGGTAAGAGATCGTACAAGGACCCGCGACCTCGTCCGTAGAGCCTCTTCTTCTATCTTAGTCGCAGCTGTCGCATGCCCCTAGGGCGAGGCGCCAATTTCGTTAGGTGAAATTATGACGCCACGTTGTATCGCGCGACTTTAGTTGGCTGAAGTTTGCGACTCATCCTGGGTGTACAAGTTTTGTCCTACTTTCTTTTTTTGGTTATTTTTGGACCGGCTTGAATTAGCTGGTTGGTTATGCTATTATTGGGTTATGCTGGTACTTCGCTATACGAGAATTCAATTTTCTGAAATTTAAGATGAATTCGACGCGCCTGTGTGCAAATATCGACTGGGAGGAAGATATCGAGTGATGACATTTTTTTAGGTTTCTTTGTCGATCCAGCGCCTCGATATTGTGATCCACCCAAAAACGATCGTGTTACTCGAATGAATCGAATAACCCGTATTGGTCGATTTACTAGAAATGATTAAGTTTCCCTGAACGTTATTAACCATTTAAAATAATGATCTTACTGAAAATTTGATATAAGTAGCTCCCTTTTTTTTTAGCTGATGAATTTTTCTTTAAAACAACTCGACAAACAGACGTTAATACCTATACCCCATTTATTGCAATTTCATACCGTACCCCACAAAACGCACGTTTCACGAAGTGATTTTTCCCCATCTGTTTCCTTTTTTCAGAATGAATCTCGCTGCAGCTCTCGAAGTATTTATCCTATTTATCCCATTTGAATGAGAGGAAACGACCTCTAATTTACCATTCCGCGCGCTCGAAAATTGAAAACAAAACTCGTCAATTACTCCTTTTTAGTTCCATCCGCGTAATACACCAGTCCTCGTTTAGCCGCTAATTTACGAGAGCAAATATCCATGCATATATAGAAATGCCACCGCGAGCGATTTCGTCCCATCGCGTCATCGTATACGAATCACGCGAGAGGACGAAATGCAGGCCAGTCGTGCGAATTTTTCGAGATATAATACCAGAGATACGAGGGGAGGGAGTAACAAATGTGTACACCTGGACGTGGCCTTTGATTCACGAGTGCATAATACGCCTCGCTAGGCTGCTGTGTTACACCGCGCGGCGGCATTACTCTTTGTTCTTTGCAGGCACACATTTTTCCTGCTCAACTGCGCGCGCCCGCAAGGTGCAAGTGTGGCGTGGGTCCCTCGGAAGCCTTTTTCCTGGAAAAACGCGATTTCAGCTCTCGCGTCAGGCCAGGAATTATACAGACGGTTATACGCCAGAACCTCACACACGCGATGTCTCCGTGGAATCATATCGCGTTTGATACGCATTTTTTTTGTAAATTATTATACGAAGTATTATACGCGCTGGTCCTTTTTCCCGCAGTTACGGATGCGTGCGGCTCTTCAAAATATATTTCATTCATTGCCGAGATTCTCGTTACAATTATCGCGAGTTGGCGCGAAAAAATTCGATATAAAATTACGATGGTTGGTAACGTAAAAGCTAAAGTTCTCGGAGTGTCATTTTCGCTCTAAGTACTCGATCGGTATGCTGCGAAGATTTTACTTTTTTTCGATTTTTAATAAATGTTTCTATAAATTGATGATGCCGATATAGGTATATGTACATATCTTGCGAATGTGTCGGTAGCAAATGCTATACTACGTATATTGACTTACAACAATACAAACTTTAAATTATTCTAATTTTAAGCATTCATGCGCACATATATTTATACTATTTATTTTTTGTTTCAGGTAAGTTCAAACGCTGAATTAATCTGATGGCTAGTGACGTCATCGAATGTAGTAAGTTGGCCCAAAAATTTATCGTATATGTACATCCCCTTATTTTCCTTCTTATTAAAAAATACACCTTTTTATTTAATTTAAAGACCTTAATCTCAACAAAGTCTGTGTCAATGTGAACATTTATTTTGCAGACTGTTTTCCAGACTTTTCATTATTGTGCAATATGTCTGAATTAGATCGTGATTACTCTAAATTAAATTTAAAAATAAAAAAAAATGTAAGCTCGTGGTCTTTTATTCTTACAAGGCACAATAATTGAAAATGCGAAGATTACGGAGCTGGTAGTTTTTATTGGCCAATTAAATAGCAAGTCATTTGCCATGATTGGAGAATGCTCAAAGATATATAGATTATTATATTCGTGATAGAAAACGTTAATACTTGGTAAATTCTGAATAGTTGCATAGCTTCGGAGTCAGGAATGAAAAGACCCCTAATAATGTATACCGTGAACAATAAAATGGGACGTATCTTTTGCTGGACGCGTTGCCTGACCACAACTGGGAACCATCTACTGAGCTAATTTGAAACGGTTCACGATCTGTCATAGTTTCCCCATAATTCGGAGAACAGATTCTAAAATTCTTTGTTAGGAGGAGAATTGCATGTGACAATGGCAATCTCCTTTCTGTGAAACTCATTCAAATAATCCACAGAGGCAAGTTTTTCAGTTATCTCATAGCAAAGATAATAATTGCAAACATATCATTTTGCAATGGCTACTGTAAATCAATACAAGTTTATTTACACAAGTTCATTAATGACAATATGAAAAAAACAATTTTGAACTGTGCATTTTAAGAAAAAAAACCACTACTATTGCAAATCTATCGGTCTCTTTTGTTGCATCTTTACCACTAGGTTTCTTTGAAGTTGTTGGCATGCTTAATAGCTCTTAACTGTTATCTTTTATATCAGGCTATAAATAATCTTGATGTTTCGAGCTATGTAAAAGTATTCGAATAACAAACTGTTTCAAACTACCGTACCATATGAAGCGGTTTTTTTTCGTCAGATCAACTTTTACAGTCGCGGTAAGCAATCACCGAGCAATCAGCGTTCGCCGATTAAAAAGCGCACTATTGATTGTATCCAGCGGACATATATCTCAATAGCGCACGCACATCTCTAAAATATCATTGGATGCTTAGCAGTAAAAATTAGGTCTCGTATGATATGTATACGTTCAATAAGTCTATTTAATATAATCTTGTGAATACTGTCTATAGATAAAATTTATTGGTATCATTTGATTTTGATGCAAGAAAAACGGTTAATAACGATAAGCGAAACTTCGTCTTGTTATACGCGTTACTTTGATTATTGTTTTCCTCACAATAAGTAGTAAAATTAATAAATTCGCAGCTAGTTAAAACGGTATCTACCATAGCGGTATCGATTATGCGAGCTCAAGCCGATGAATATTTCAGAAACTGGCTATAAACCGACTAAAAACTCGTTATGAACGCCACTAGTGACTGCTATTAATACAAGCAGAATATGTTTTTGAAAATTCAAAAAATTCGCATACCATACGTTAACGTTACTTTGCTGCTCCCATCCTTTTTGTCGACTATTATTGTGCATAACTTTTAATATAACGGATAGAGCCGAACATCTTGACTGACAATCCTTAATGTCACTGTCAATTCATCGCCTTTACCATGAAAGTGCATATAAACAGAAAAGGAACAAAGACAGCCATTCTAATGATCCACGTTCAAAAAGTCCTTAAGTAATTTCTTTTCAACAGCCATCGATCGATCGGACATCAGCAATTATGTTGACTGTCAAATCCGAATACGCAACGCCATCAATAACATTGCTAAGCTCCGATATACCAGCTGCAGATTTATCATCGATGCGAGAAAACCATCTTCTCGGCGCTAAAACGAAAAAAGAATAAAAAAAACACATCAATAGTCAAAATGAAGGGGGAAAAAAAGCAGCCGAGTTTCATAAAGTGCAGCTTATACAAGGCCTCTACAGTATACCATTTTCCCTCTCTGGCGCGCCATTGTGCGACTCGAAACGTCTCTCTCTCTCCGACTTGTCTATATAGCTACAAATTCTTCACTCTCCACCGCAGTAGAAAGTATCAATGCACACGGATTCACACCTCCGCACTGCGGGCTCTTGTAATGTGTGTACAAGTCTCTTTCTCTCTTTCTCTTTCTCTCTCTCTCTCTCGCACACATGCTCGTTCTCTCGCGTGCATATTTGTCATTGTCAGGCTTCCTTTTTCTCCACTCCCGTAGGGCAAAAAGAGCAGCAGCAGCAGCAGCTGAGGTCGTCGTGTCTATGATTGCCGCACGCGCGCGTAACCGAGAGAGCGAGCGAGCGAGCGAGCGTAAGTATACTCGGAAAGCCGATGCACAAAGCGAAAGACGGTATAGAGGAGCTTCGTTAGCGACGCGACGCGGCGCTTTAACAATTTGATCCTGGCTCGAGTTAAGAGAAAGAGCGAGAGAGAGAGAGAGAGAGAGTCTCTGGGCCTCTCTCGGTACGGTGGATAAACGGCGGCAGCCGCATACCACCTGTTCGCGAGCTCGAAAAGGCGAGGAAGAAGAAGAGAGAGAGAGGGCCTTGGCTTGCTTTTGTGCTGCTGGCCAGATATTCCGGCCTCGTGTGACTCTCTCTCTCTCTCTCTCTCTCTCTCTCTCTGCCTTCGAAGGGAGGATGGGAATGAGGTCCGTAGTATATGTGTACATACATGTGTGTATGTGTATATACGGTTGCTTCGAGTTCCTGATGTGTGGTGGCGATCAAATTACAGAGAGAACGCGGCGGCGAGTGATTTGTTTCGCCTTCCGTTTTCAATTTCAATTCGCGATGGCCGCGTGTCCGTACTTTATTGACATTTTCCTGTGTGCGCAAGTGCGAGGCCAGAGGAGGAGAGAGATGGGAGTATTCGGCTAAGAATAATGAGCGTGGAAATTATAGTTTTCTCGGATTAGAGGACGCATTTTCCATGCATATTATAGAATTATGCGACAATTCTTCACACACGAATCGTGTATACTCGTGTAAACGAGACACACGAATGCTTATGGTGTGAATAAATTGCTTTCGGGTAGTTCGAGACGCAATGAAACCGCTATATTTTGACTCAACGAGGATGTTTCTATAGAGGCAAATCAGAAAGGCCTTTAGAATCCGTGTATATAGTAATGAACGAGGGACGGTGGAAGATGAAAATCGTAAAGAACCTATGATAATTTGTCAGATATGGTATACGCAGTGACAGGAAATTTCTTTTGACTCAACGAAGCCTTGTTGGGGCCTCCGAATAAGGAAGTGATTTATACGATTCGAAAAGATGTCTTTTTGCGTTCGAGGCAGTGTTTGATGGAAATACAAGATTTTCCAATTACAAGCTAAATTTGAACCTGCAGCTGTGTATTTAATCGTTTTGGCCACTATTAATTGCATCAGGAAATAGAATAACTTTAGGTAATACCATCAGTTTTAAATTAAATATCTGTAATGGATCGATCGTTTAATTAACGAATCCATAATGTATGGCTCATATGTATGACATTCTATGTGTTAATTAGAAATTAATTGTATCTAATTAGCACAAACAACTCTGCTATGAATTTAATGTAAATTATTCAATTACTATTATTTAAATGCGAGCTTAAAAGAAAAACAACGTTATACCTCCGGGGTAGCTATTTTAATAATATTGAGCAGAAAAACATGCACCAGCTCGTGACAATAAGCCTTGGTTAAGGAGCAAAATGTTTCGAAACTATTCAATGATAACTGGTCTAGTTATTCATTTATTAAAATATCTTGTAAAAATTAAACATGCTTTTGCTTCTTCATAGAGAAAGCTTTGTGTGAATGATTTAAAAAAAGAAGTTATAGGAAAAAATTTCAATTATTTCTGCATAAAAATAAGTGGATTTAAAATCGGATAGCGAGCTTATAAAAATATGTTAATCCTAATGAAATGTCAATGTATATATGTAGGATTTTTCTAATTCTTGTATGAGGTTGTTATTGAATCAACGGTGATAAAATTTAATTGTTTTTTTTTTATTATTGAGACTAATAATAAACGTACAATATTCGTTTGAAAGAGTCTTTTCATTATACCTATCATTTGTTTCATACCTTATTCATGAAAAATTATTGCGTTGTTCTTATATTATTTTTTAAAAATACAAGTTTTAAAAGTTAGTTTCTACGTTTTTTAATATTGGTTAATGTAATTGTGAATTTTTATGAAAATTTTTTATATATCGACATGGATTGCGCAAATATTTTTTAGAAAATATATTTTCTGTTCATTAGAATTTCTTGCGTGACTCTTGTGTCATTTTTCAAAATGTAAGCTTTAAAGATCAGATTACTTGAGAAAGCTAAGTACCAATCGGCACTAGTCTTTTATTTCTAATAAGGCTCCAATTAAAGAAAAATATTTAATATTCTCTGTTTTAAGCGTTCGCTCAGAATCTCGTTTGTCGCTAAATACAGCTGCTTACATCCGACGCAAGCTTTCATCGAAACTGTTCTCAGTATTAGACCCAATAGTCATCTCGCGGAACGCAGGTAGCCAATTTCCTTGCCGATAGAAAAAGAAAAACAAAAAAAAAAGATGAAAAAGCAATTTAATCGCACAGAAACACGAATACAAAACCAAATAGTTTCCCCTCTATAACTTAGCACACTCCATTTAGCCAAAGTGTTAATGCCTGCAGAGCAAATCTTCTCGCCTCTTCCTGAAGCTCCCACAGGCCGTGTATCACAGTAAGACCAAGCAATAATAAGGGGAATACGATTCGATATGTGCAAAGTAGGAATAGACCATTCAGCCGCTGTACATCTATGGGAATATTTCTTCTCCCCTCGTGAGCGTTCCTCGCGCGAGCGGCAAAGCCAAGTGTGCACTTAATGCATGGAGGTTGTGATTATGACCGAGGTGGCCGCCGCTTAACAATTAGCGAAGAGAGAGAGAGAGAGAGAGAGAGAGAGAGAGAGAGAGAAAGGAACCAGTAGCTGGCGGAAATTGAATCCCGGAAAAAATACACGCATCGCCACTTTATTTCCCACTTGTTTATGTCGTATGTATATCGAGGCCGCGCGCAATGCCTATTTAGCATTCTTTAAAAAGAGACTCGGGGCAGCCGTGCGATTTGTAATTATTCGCGTAAGTAGCTGAGAGGTGAACGATCTGAAATCGTACAGCAAAGTTATCGTGTGATCGTGCATGCGAAAATAGTATTTATTTGCTGCTCAAGGGACTTTTTAGATCTTATTTTCGCGCGGCTCAAGGAATTTCGTGGGAATGAACACTTGGCTCAATGCGTTCGATTGTAAAAAAATGAAAATTAAATATTTTTGGAAAACCAAGAACTGAAT
Source organism: Megastigmus stigmatizans (assembly GCA_900490015.1). Taxonomy (NCBI): domain Eukaryota; kingdom Metazoa; phylum Arthropoda; class Insecta; order Hymenoptera; family Megastigmidae; genus Megastigmus; species Megastigmus stigmatizans. The sequence continues at coordinate 11,381 of UELV01180801.1, forward strand.
TATGCAATAATAGGTTAACACGAAATTGCAAATCATCTTTTAATAAAAATAAATATTAATACCTGTTTACCAAGCAATAGATTTTAAAATCTCTGTTGCGTGCAATTACAAAATCAGTGCATTTATTATTTAAACAATCCTTTTAAAAAGTCCCTGCGACCAGCGTACAATGAATCATTCTACATACACGCATCGATGAGCCAAGGGAGCCAAACTAGTTTCGACAAAAAGGTATCCAATCCGTCAAATCCCGACACAGTTTACAAGATTCCTCAGCGAGATTAGTTCACAGCGGCACGGATCTGAAAATCACTTGGCGCCCATCGCAACAAGTGTCAAGCTTGTATATCTCTTGCTCTCGGCGGGCTGTCCTATAAAAAACGTACAAATCCATTTGGACGAAAAAAAAAGGAGTCATGTTCGAGCCGATGCTATTATGTCACTATTGTGTGTTCCAGCGCCGCGCGCATATCCTTTTTTTATCATCCTGGTTTTTTACCGAAGCATGTTCAAAGCTTATATATTTTATGGTAATTTTAAATTATTTAAAAACAAATTAATTATTATATGATAATTTTCGAGAAGCATTGAATGGGTTGCATTTTAGATACGCAATTAACATATTAAATAGCTGCTTCAGTTAAGCAATTCGAGCCACCTACGTATGGACAAAGTAACAAGGCAAAACTCGTTTTTACAAAACAAACAATAAACGCGTCACTCGACCTGTTTTGTTTATTTTAACCGCGTAACTGTACACGCGCAATAAAAGCTTTTCCCCATTAACATAATCTAACCGATAAAAATAGTCACGAAACAGATTTCAAAGATAAATAACGTAACTGTCCACGCTTGCATCTCTTTATTTTCCAAAAAAAATAAAATAAAAATCAACAACTCACCACTTTCCAAAGCCGGTATCACTCACACCTGCTTATCGCCTGTAATAACTGTGGACGCGTTCAAAAATCGCTATCAAATAGCAGTATATATATATATATATATATAGCGAAGACGATGGAAAAACCGGATGTGAAGCATTGCGAGATACGTAAAAACACGCAATTTCAATAATCATTCATCAGCCGGTCACGAAACATTTCTCTCCGCTGCTCCCATATACATGCAAAAAAAGCGCTATACAACCAGTCGAACATCTTTAAAAATACTGTTCGCGTGTGCAAATCATCGATAAGCGCCGCGTATATACGCAACACCAACTCGTTTCCCGAGAGACACGCGCTACCACCTCGTATATATATAATGGCAGGAGTTTCACTGAGTGTCAAATGGAATATATATCTTTAGATCGCAACGATCTCTTCTACTGATTGCGCGTGGGTGCGATACTCGGCTGGTACAGTGCGCTGTTGGCGGTTGTGTATTATATCGTAAAAAAAAGAGCGAGTGCGTGCAGTGTGTATCGTAAGCACGTGGGCAAAGACAAATGCGATTGGTCCGTATAAGACGGGAGATCCGTGCGAGTGTAGAGAGCGCGAGGACAGGACATGAATGGCGTTCGCTCATACTTACCTGAAACAAATTGTTGGAGAAGCTGCAGCGCGCGCAAAGCTTAACGATCGTTTTAGAGAATACTGCTGCAGTCGTATTGAGAGCTTTTTTTTGTTGCTACGGCGATCCCCTCGATGATGTTTCAACGTGCGGTGTGCAGCTGCAGTTTTTTTTTAGCAACGGTATATAAGTTCGCTTGTATAAGGAAGAAGCGTGTTGTTATTGATGTAGTTCCTACTTGTCGGATTGATCATTGACTTTCATGAGCTTTACACGGGACTGTTGTTTGGTGTGTATAATGCCCCCAAAGAGCGTGTGTATCTCTTTATGTTTTGTCATTTTCTTTGAACGGGTGCATCACAGTTGCGTCGAGTGTGTATAGATGACTGGAATTGCAGGTGCACTTGTTTTTCAAATAATTATCGTTTTGGAATATGCTTCTTTCATTAAAAGAATTGATATTTTCTATCCTCGTATTAATTTATTTGAAACGTCTTTCTTACTTTTGCTTAAAACTTTTCCATCGTTCAATGGCTTTTCAGAGTCATATCCGTTCCCTCAACTTTTAGGATGGTATTTATTACATTAGCCAGTTGTTTCGAGGTAATGGATTTGACTTGTTTCATTTGTATAGCTTGTATAGTACGGACATTATATACCGGAATTCCTCTCTCTGGCGCTCCATACTTCATCATATATATATATACAGTGTGATAAAGTGAATCTTTCACCGTATGAAACATATTGCGTATCAGCGCGAGATTGTGCACATTTACAAATATATGTCCGTAAAATACAAAACAAATACCTGCGCCTGCATTGAGAATGATCGTTAAAAAGAAAATAATTAAAGATTTTCTTAACTATGTATATAATAAATTTCAGTCATTAATTTATTAACTTTATCACCGAGGGAACAGAACAAAAAAAATATCTATACACGGCACGCGTCTCTCTTCCCTACGAAATATCGACTTTAACCGTACACCAGCATCAGCAGTCGCTGACTCCTTACAATATATACCGGCAGGGAACAGGTAAGTCCGAAGAAATTCGAATCGAACGGCCCAACAAGCCACGCAATCTTACACACACACACCGCAGCAGTAGCAAACGGTAGAATATCCCGCAGACGTAAAGTCACGAGAGAGAGAGAGAGAGAGAGAGAGAGAGAGAGTGAGGGAGAGAAAAAATCGGAATCGCGCGGATGCGCAAGCATGGCTGCAGACTCGCATGCAGGAGCAGAGACCGACATCCTCTCGACGCGCCGCGCGTCTCTCGGCAGCATGGCCCCGCGGGAAAGCCTCAACTATTAGCGCGCGATGTATTCACGCATGCAGAGAGAAGAAGACGAGGAGCAGCCGCAGCAGAAGCACCGGCATCGCAAGCCCTGGCATTTCACTCGGCAGTCCGGAGCGTCAGCGGCTTCCTTCGGCGGCAGCGGTGCACCCGGCCCCCGAACGATTTAATATTAATAGGGCCCATGAACGTAAACCAGTGCAGCGAGAGCGGCAGCGAACCGACGTCCTCTCTGCCCTCCGGCCACATCCAAGAGAGCGAGAGACAGAGAGAGAAGCGAGCAGCTCTTATCTTCCTCGCACCTTCTCGAGAAACTCAGAGAGATGGAGAGAGAGAGAGAGAGAGAAGCTGGAGCGAAGAAGCTCGTATATGCATATCCTCCGTATCCTCAGGGCTGTGAAATAAGCGAGTGTGTGGAGAATCGAGAACCGATAAAAGAAAGAGTTAGGACGAGAGGGAAACGGGTGTGTGTGCGCGCGCGCGCGTGTGTATGAGTATGCATGAGAGATGAAGGATGCGAATGCAGGCGGCGGAGAAAAATGCCAGCCTGATATATGTCATTTCGTGGATTTGGAAAATATACCGTGTGTGAGACGATGGATTTATGACGGCGTCAGTCTGTCGCTGTGGTTCTTCATATACATATCTGTATGTATGGAATTCTATCGTGTATATCGAGGGAAGTGCTGTGTGCATTGGAATTTCCCGATTGGATACGATGTTCGATGTTAAGACTAGATTATTTAGCCATTCGATTTCATACGATATTTTTGTATATTAACTTAAAAAATATTACTTCGAGGGTTTCTCGTATAATTTCACAGCTGGCCTCCTTATCCGAATGCGTATCGATAATAGAGAAAGTATAAATGAACTTGGTCGTGCAACGCAGCCACGATTAACGATCGAAATAAAGTACAAAAGGCCCAAAAGAACGACTAACCGACATGGAATATAACTTGAAGAGCATCCAGTAGCACTATAATTACTACGTCGTGGACATAAAAATCTTGTGCTTCGAATGCAAATTTCCTCGGCAACAGGTGGATACGAGAAAGAAAAAAAGTCGTACCTCCGACTCAAATCAGTTACCATCGTAATACACCTATATACCGCAACGTTTATTCAGCCGCGTTAAAAAACCAAAATATTGTTGCTAATACTCATCGGCTATCAAGGCTTATCCGACGAGATGTATGCCATTAAGCAACACTAAGTAGAATCTCATTCAATTATTCTATCTAATTAAGGCTGCCCCCGAGAAAATAAGAGAATCGGTATAATGAAAGAACGAGAGTGAATGAGTTCCAAGAGAATGTTATACGGTAGGCGCGCACAGGAGGTGAAAAATGCCACGAGTGCGAACGAAGGCCGACGAAGAAGAGGATGAAGAAGAAGCCCGAGGTCCAGTTCACCTTCTCTCTCTCTCTCTCTGAGCATCTCTACACGCAGCGGCTTTCATTAGAAATGCAGCGAGAGAGTAATATCGAGTCCCGGCAGCTCGGAGGAGCTCTTTTTTCCCCGCGACTTCCGATCGCCTTAAAACTTCCACGTAACTAGACAGTCTAATTGCGATCGTCAAGTTTTTCGTCCCTCCGCACGAAAATTGTACCCGCCGCGGTGTGGTAGCTCTCCCTCTATTTTATTGTCCATTTTAAAGGTGCTACGAGCGCGCGTATAATAAACGCCCGACAGCCTCTATGCTAATTCACCATTTCCCCGCGGTGCATTCATCAAAGTGAATTCATTATAGGCTGAGGAATGTGTGTTTCCTCGTGAATTTCTGTTTTAGCGACCGTCCGGAAAAATCGATTTCCCTTTAATTGCGCCTAATGCACTGCAATCTTATGCGGGACTCGCGCGCGTGCGAGAAGAAAACGAAAAAAGGTGGAAGGAAAGGGAAGAAAAAGAAAAGAAGTTTAGTGATTGCCTATCGCGCATACAGAGGCGAACGCGAAATTGCCCTTTAATGCGTGTTATTGAAATATATACGCAGCCGCGGCGGCAGGAAAATACCCGGAGCTCCTCCTGTATAGATGTTTGATTTTAAGCCAGGATCGCAACCGAGGCCTGGAATTAGCGTGTGGCACGGACAAAAAAGAGCTGCGGAAAACTCGCTGTTTCAGCGGCAAAACAGAATGAGATACGCATTCGCCGATAGATCAGCATAAATCTGATAAAGTGTGTATAAGAATCTGTTGGGGAGAGGATTGCAAATCGAGCTGACTAAGAGGTCGCGATAATGTGATGTCGAATCTCTGCGAGAGCCATTGGGAACGTAAGTTTGAATGATCGATCGATCGATCCTTGTGACGAGTATTTCTTTTTTTAAAATGCATAGATCGATCGTATCGGGACTTTGTATAAAGATATGCTATACTCAAAAGACAATCTCTTTCACTGCTGGTATCCCAAGCGATCTCGAACTTTGCTTATTGCTTTCGAAAAATCGACGATTGTGAGCTCGCAGTCATTCTTTATAATAAGCACGAGCGATTTAATGCGATTATGGTTTTAAATATTGCTGGTGAAATCTATGAATAATAGTCGAAGTGTAGTTGCTGCCGATTTAACAGCTGAAACTGGCCTATATACATGCACTGGCGTATATGGAATTGCAATAAATAAATCAAGGTCTTATTAAACGCGTAATGGAAGGATTTTCTAAACTGATCAACTATATAGTCTATAATTGAAATAAATGTTCAATCGCTCTTCACATATACTCCTACCAGTCATATTAGATTATTGCATCACGATAGTCTTTCACATTCGTATATACTGAATATACTTTGGCCCTCGTTTCTTATTTAACGCTCAAATATAGTCAAACTTCAATACAAAATAAGTTAATCGATCATCACCAGCACACCGTCCATCCATATAAAAACTCACCTATTGATCAATCCGAACCTAAAAACCAACTTCATTCTTTCGCCCAACTATAAGAACGTCAGCCGTACGCGCGGAGTTCTCGACCTATACATACATAAAAATAATAAATAACCTCGTTAAATCGCTTATTAAATATCCATCAAAGCCAGAAGTTCGACGCGCTTGACTAAAAAGACATATACATATAGCAACAAAGTGTCCGACGAAAAGAAAAAATAAGAAGCACGAGAGTAGATCGTCCGTTGGTGGTGTAGGCCCATGACGTATACACAATATATCCCTGAGAGCGGCGGGTAAGACACTTAAAGTAACATTTAGCGCGCGATGCGAGAGCAACAGAGAGAGAGAGGGTATACGCGTACGAGTCCCTCTCTCTCTCTGGAGCGCGATGGTTGGCTCTTATATACAGAGAGGCCCTGGGGCCCCTCGTCATCCTCTCTCCCCACTCGGAGTCCTCGCCCCGCGGGCCCAACCTCTCCCTTCCTCTCTCTCTCTTTCCTCGGCGGAGAAGCCAAAGCTGCGGGGACTGCGGGAGCTCTCCTTTTCTCGTTTCTTCGACGCCGCCGCCGCGGCCGACTTCAGTACCGACTTTGCTTAGCCTCGGAACGGAGCGCGCGCGATTCGCGATTCTCTCTCCTCGCTCCTTTCTGTCTGCGAGTGTGTGTTTCCACCTGCCGATATTCGTTGTATATCGGTGGGGAATTCGAAACTAAAAAAAAAAAGGGGGAGAGTTTTTTGTACGCCAGTATGTGCGCGAAGGAGCGTTACCTTCGTTTTTTTTGTGTGCGCGAGTGAGTGTTTGTGTGTGCCCGGAGGAGTTAATTCGTTACGGGAGCGATTAGAGTGGATCTTTGATTATCACCGCCGTGGATTTGTGATTTCACCGTTTTTTTTTGTATTTTATAGTGGCCATTGTGGCGTTGTTGAAGTAATTACAATCTCGATGGAATCGAGCCCAGTGGAATAAACCAATATATGCTCAAGATCTCGCGATACGTTTCATCGATGATTTCGAGGCGAGCTGCTAAAAATAAAGGAAGATATTTCACTCGATGGGTATGGGTCCGCGCGAGCTTTTATTATCGCGATCGAGCGAGACAGAAAAAAATAAAGCAGAAAATCTCTGGATAACGATCCATACATACATGGGCGTATAACAAATGAAATTTACACAGTATGTGGTGTGCGCAATAGTCCTGAATTGAAATTTGAATCGCAAATCACGGGAAAGCAATATAACCGGAGACTACAGCGAATAATAATTTCGCTAATTTACGCGAGAAAAAGCGCGTGTGGCAGCGGCGCGGGGAAAATAATGTTTGGCTTCCGGTAAAAGTGGCGCGTTACACACACACATATATATTCTGGCGCAAGGCAAAAAGGATCAATTCGATATTCTGGTTAATGTATAGGTTTAGGTTTTACGTCCTATGCGGTGCAAAGAACAAGTGACGGATCATTTGAATAATGATTGGAGCAAACGATTTCTGAAAGTATGATGAGCATATAAAGTGCGCAACTCATCTTTTTTTGTGGAGACACTCCTGAATATATATATATAATATATATAATATATATATGTGGGACGAGCGTGTGTGTATGAGGGAAAAATCGATGGAGCGACCACATGCGACGTCGAAGGAATTTATATTTGCGATTCGATGACTTTTATCGGGGGGTAACCAATTATAAATATATGCATCTACTCTTAATTACGTACGAATTAATTATCGGAATGGAATTAATTAATTCCCTGTGTACAAATATATCAATAATTGGCTCGCGAACGCTGTCGGTCGAATCGAATGAACGAATACTATGATAACGAACCTCGCGCGCGCTAACATATGCAAATGTAATTTCGTTAAAAAGGAATCTTCGATGAATGGCGTTTAGACTAGTTCGTTCCCTTGTGCACGTATCGGCAAAAGGCCCTAGAATTGCGGTGAATATATATATAAAACGATACGTATCGTGCGAGGCACTTCTATACATTCCAATCGGCGAAATATGAATAAAACTTCTATCCCTGTTCACGCGATATACATATAAAACTGTTATTTGGATTCGCGCTTTCCAATTTCCCAAAATAAAATCGATCCCTCGCCCAGCAATAAAGTTACATGCTTCAAAGGCGCGCAATACAAAATCCGAAAATATCGAAAAAAAAAGGGCGCAGGCAGAGCTGCCCTCGTAAAAGGGACTTATCGTGGGTGAAAATCGTTCGGACGCACACTAACCGTCCACTCTACGCAATTCTGCTGCAGCGGCGAGTGCAATCCACACACCAGGCCGTATGACCGAGCCAGTTTTTCGCGCGCAACGCGCGTCCCACACATACTCTGTTCAACGCGCATGCCCCTCTCTCTCTCTCTCACTCTCTCTCTCTCTCTCTCTCTCTCTCTCTGTCTACTCTACGCGCCGGATCTAATGAATCACGCGTGTGAGGATCTCCGCGCGCGAGAAAAATACAAACGAGTGGCCGATCAGCGATAGGTCGCGCGCCACGTTTACATGCTCTCGGATATATGATCGGTGCATGGGTCCAGACAGTGTGAGAGTGCAACGTGTGTGTGTGTGTGAGTGTCGAACGAATCAATCGCGATCGGCAGCTCTCCCTCTCTCCCTCCCTCTCTCTCTCTCTCTCTCTCTCTCTCTCTCTCTGTCTGTCTGATTTATCGCGCGCCCATTAGGCCCGAGCTTAATGGGATTACCGGCCTGCTGCTGCTGCGGAAGCTCGCGGGACAACACTTTTTTTATCCCCCCCCCTCCCCTCCTACGTCGCCGCAGCCGCCACTGCACTGGAAAACTGTTCCACTTTTATACCGGCGACATAAATTGCGGCACACACACACACGTACACACACGTGTGATTCTCGCTATGTGGATATAACTACCTCTATAAAGGTGGAATTGCTCGCCGGAAAACGAAGCGTGTCTCTCCCAGTGCGGCAAGTCCCAGAGAGTGAGACTTGAATTTAATGGAGTGCCGCCGCGCAGTTATATAGAAGTGTAGCGCTTTTTATCGATCTCGAGGAAACGATATCACCGATTCATACGTTTCGCGTATAGACGCGTTTGTATATACTATATATATTTCAGTAGTAGTCGATGGCCGTGCAGGCCTCCTTTTTCCTCTGATATCATATGTATATATATATGTGTGTGTGTGTGTGTGTGTGTGTGTGTGTGTGTAATACACAACGTGTTTTCAAGCGCGTATAGGGATTGAAATAAAAAAAAGGCGAGAGATTTTTCCTATACCGAACGAATGAGATAAACCAGTTCGAGACCCAGACGCACGGCAATAAAATCTCGCGGAATGTAATACAATTAACTGATATATACGGTTCGCCTTTCAGTTGCGTATATTGTATACGTACTGCTGCTGCCCAGTTTTTAATAACATTCAAATAAACGGCTCGTTTATTTGAATGTTATATATATATACATACATGTAAGGAGACGTGTCCGATAGATCCATTTTCTCACGATCCTCGCATACATATGCATAAAAGTGCGCGATTTCCTATATAGATTTGCATAGACACGAGTCACTGCATGCCACTCTACGAATGCGCCTCTCTCCACCCCGACTTTACGAAACTCGACGTCTCTTACACGCGCAATGTCTACGCCTCACCGAAATCCTAAAATTTCTCATTTAACGCGGTTCTCGCGCGCAGTATATAATAAAACGTCGAAGTAGCCGATGTGCGGTGCGCGCGTGTAAACGTCCTGAACGCACAAAGCTTTCGGCACGCCGAGAGGCAACAGCGACGGTGGATATATGTATAGAGAGAGAGAGAGAGGGAGAGAAGGATGGGGCTTCATGGATGGACGAGCGGCGTGCGAAGACGCGAGGTGGTGCGCGCGAGGAGGCTCGAACGAACGGCACTGCTGGAGTGTATACAGCGACAAAAGTGCGAGAACGGAAATATCGCGCGTGTGTCTGCGTTATATACCATACTTTGCGAGACTGCGAGGGTATTTTTTTTCTCGCTCCTCTGCTCGTCTTTGGTATCGTCGAGTGTCTCTCGCGAGTATAGCGAGGTGAGGAGGAGTCGCGGGGTGGAAAGGTTACGCGACTGCGGGTTTACGAGGAAATTGAGCGAGCGAAGCTGCACACACACGCGATGTATATGCCGCGCGAAAAGCCTATTTTCTTATCCTTCGTGATTAATTAATCCTGCTTTTATTACGCTTTAATTGTGCCTGGAAGTCGCGCGCGAGTTACGTGTCTGCGGCCGCATTGTGTTTAGTTAAGAGATCGCGATCGTACTCACTTTCGATGTTTATTCTTATGTGTCGTTATGCTTTTAATACTTAATGGGGAAACGTTGAGAGCAAAAAGTTTGAGACTTCTTCGCACCTTGATAGTGTATGTGAGAACTAAAACTCGATAAAATGCAGATCCTGATGTAAAATTAATATAAAAAGATTTGGATAAGTAATTTCATTACTTTTATCAATCGTTATAAAAATCTTGAACGAACAAATAATCGAATACTTTTATGTTTCTTTTACGGACCTTTTAGTATTTTTAAATAGTTTTTTCAACTTTTGCTTCAATCTTATGACTTTGATATTGCACTATTTCAACGAAACGAAGCGATTATTACACACAAAATGTATAAGTTTAGAAATTTGACGATAACTTTTGTTCCCACACTCTTCAGAAACAGAAACTAACGCTTATACACATAAAGAAAGATGTTGAAATCGTCAGATTAGTATGAAATCTTCCAAGAAATTCAAATTTTTATCTCAAAGCAAACTGAGCACGCGTCGGACATATATGAAATAATATGTTTCTTTACTCGTAACCCTTAATTCGAAGCGCGTGGGCTGGTATATACGTGACAAAGCGATCGCTGCGCAAGAAAAGCCGGAATCCGCGTTGACACAGAGGCTCACAAGTGCTTAGCAAACATCGCTTGTCATCCCAAACTCTTAAGGCTCACCAAATTCGTAAAATACACAAAGCGTAAAAACTGTTGTACAAAAACGTGTCAATACAAAACGATATTCCGTGTCGCGCTTTCGAAACCACCACACACGAGTATTATTTCAATCGCTTAAAACACTATTATAAATGTACACGCGGCGTTTAGTTCGCGCGGTAATTTAATTGCGGCAATTCCCCCGTGTAATACGCATTAATCATTCCGTTCCGTTACGCATAGTGGCGCAGAAAAAGCTTATAGTATAATTTATGCACGTAAGAAGTTACATTCTGTCAGGAAGAATCGTAGAATTATACTTAAATCAACCTGTTTTATTTATGAAGTATTTATGAAGTGCTCAAAAAGTACATAAACGTCCAGTATTTCGAAAAGAATGGATTATAAAAAGAAAATATCATGAATTCAGCAGGTTCATTCGGGTATAATTTATTCAAATTTTAGACTCGAGCTCTAAAGGATGCGCGATGAATTTTTAATTTGGAATTGCCATGCCTTAATGTATCGGCTTGCTATACGCGAATAAGCGTTTCGCGAAACAATTTGCAATTTAATAAATTCATCGCGCCGAAAATTTGAGCGAAACTATCCGACGAACCGGTCCGAGAATCCTGAAATATTTCATATATTCATAAATCCTCGCATCCAACGAAAAAACGGCATGCTTTTCGAGATATATTTAATAAGCATTCCCACACTATCGAAGCACACACACACACACCGCATACGCCATCATCGTCAATTCATAAATCAAACGTTTCTTCCTCAGATAATTTCGGGCTATCCGATGCAAAAGGAAAACAAGAAAAAAAAACTGTGTATCCAGCTCAGTCGCGCGAAAAAGGAGCGCGAGACACGTAAAGCCGGCTGACTCGGCAAGTCGAAGGGATGACCGACCGATATTCCGTCATACTCTCATCGGCTGTACCTCAGACAGTCTCTCTCGCGCGCTTATCATTCAGTACTCAAGAACGCATTTCGATCCTCGCACACACGCGCACGCACAATATCTCGCATCTAACCGCGAGAGATGCAAGATAAACAGCCTCGAAGCCGCCCCGAGATCTATTAATTCCCGTTGCGTGTACGTAGCCTCTCGATGCTGCAGCTGCTGGTGCGCGTAGCTTCTTCATCGGCAGAATATATCCGGGAAAATTAATCGCTCGGAAGTGGGGAAGATCCTATCGAAAATATACTTTTGCGCCGATCTTATCTCGTATACACGCCCGGGAAAAAAAGGGCTGGTCCGCGGCTCGGTGAGGAAAGGGGGGAAAATTAAGTAGGATCGAGCGAGAGGAGATAAAGGAAATCGGCGTGGAAGCGCGCGACGATAAACCATTCGCAAATTGAATGATATGCAAACGCGGTGCGGGGATGCAGTCGTGAGGCGCCCCGGAGATAAGTACAGTAGGGAAATCGGTATTGCGGTGGCATATAAATAACGGACGCGCGAACAAGGACATTATTTATCAAGCTGTTAGTTGTATCCGAAGCTCTTGTGTCTCGTTCCCCCCTTTTCTCGCTTTGTCAAATAGCCGTTTATATCAATGCTCGCGCGCGCGGCTTAACTAATCTCTGCGGTTTTTCCACGCGAGATAATACGCCGCGGTGCTCGTTCGACGATTTAATTGTACCAGCGATCGGTTGCAGTTGTATCTTTTCCACTCCATCAGCGCTTCGGCTAAACAACCATTTTCCGAAAATTCGACCGCGAAATAGGTTTGCCGGGCGAACGAAAAAAAGAAAAGGGTAGTTATACAAGTGCGCGCAAGTCATTTTCTTTAAGCGCTCGTCCTATTGCCGGTAGAAAATAAATGCAGCCCGCGCGCGAAAGATACGTGTGTGGTGGCAGGAGGAGGTAAGAATGTAACGGCTTCGTGGAAACAGAAAACCATCACTCGTGACGCCGGGGATGTGTACAGCTTTCGCCCATAAAAACGTCATGCATCAACGGAATTTCAAAATGTATATATGTGTATATATATGTATGTACAGGGCAAATAGACGACACGAGTGCATTCCTCTCGCGTGTTATAATAAACCGCGTAGCGCTCATTTCGGCTGTATCTTATTTGCACCGAGCTGATAGAGGCTGTTAACGTGTGGGCTTAGTCGGATAATATTTTATTAGATTCTGCGCGCACATGTGGCTGGACTCGACGCTCCTACACCTCGATTACGATAAATCTGTGTATGTATAAATTAAAGCTGGAAAATTGTGTGTGTGTGTGTGTGTTTGTGAGTAGCCTGTTATTGCCGTGTGTGGGGTGCACGATTTGAGATTCGATCGGCGAACGAACTCTGCATTTTTAACTTCGGTATGGTGAATGGTAAATGAATGTTGCTATTTATAGATCACGCAATCACGGCAAATCCAAGTGTGTTAAAGTAACACATGCTGTACCACAGATTTTATACACTTGGATATGTGTGTTATTCATATTAAAAATAGCCAACACGCTTCCTAGGGTGTAAAATTAGTGTGACACAAACGTATTGGATTTAATATGATGTAGTTTCTCTCTTTTAGAATAGTACACTTTTAATAGTCTATACTTTTTAAAAATAGAACTAAACAAAAATAACCTGATATAGCGCAGTAAAGAAAACACAAGGAATTCCGCTCTAAATTCTATCGGCGATAAATATCATTCCAATTCCACCGAGAAAAAAGCATCTAATAATCGCCGAACGCGCGTTAATCAGCCTCAGGAATATTGGTAGTATGAGCCGTACAATAAACAAAGGCAATTACAAAACGCAGCCTTTAAAATATAGGCGAAAAAATAAAGTTGTACATTATATATATATATATATATACGAGGGGTAAGGGTAGAGTATATAAGAGTATATAGCCAGAAGGAACGAGTGATGCTCTATGGAAAGAGCGAGAAAAAAGAAAGGGAGAAAAGATGAAGATAATCGGTGGGGCATATAGTCGGCGGGTCCACAGCGGCAGCGGCAGCAGCAGCCAAGAATGTGCCGCGCGCGGAGAGAGAGAGAACCGCAGGGATAATCCGAGACGAGCTTAATTAACCACTGCCGCTGCTGCTGCACGTGGAAAACGACCGGCATCAGCCAGCAAGAGAGAGAGAGAAAGAGAGGGTCCGGATACAGAAAATCTCTCGCGAGAATGATGCGCGGGATTGTTGTTGTGTGTGTGTGTGTGTGTGTGTGTGTGTGTGTGTGT
>UELV01180803.1:0-30335 GCA_900490015.1 Megastigmus stigmatizans
CTCTATCTATCTCTCTCTATCTATCTCTCTCTGCCTTTCTCTCTCTCTTCCGTATTTGCACTGCACGCGTCCCGAACCCTATCATCATTTCTCCTGCTGCAGAATGCAGCGGTTCATTTTCATTTCGCGCTGGTCCTGCGCATAACGCCCCCTCTCTCTCTCTCTCTCTCTCTCTCTCTCTCTCTCTTTCTCTCTCTCTCTCTGCGAAAGGCCTTGTTATTGTTATGCCTCTTTTTTCCTTTGCTCGTTCCATTATCCTTATTTACGTTTCCAGGTTCTCGCGCGTACGGCTGCAGCGAATTCATTCGCCGTGTTTTCATAGCGCCAATGGCTTTTAGCTGAATTAAGCATGACTGAAGGCTATATATATATATCTTTCTCGATATGTGCACAGCTCATTGAAAGCATGAAAAATTACTATTATATACATTGGCGTACTTATGAGATTAAACCGTTTCTTCGCGTGCTTATCAACGATAATTTCTTGATTATTTTTCAAATGGCGAAATTGGAAGAAAAAAAGAGAAGGATAATAAATAGTTAGTGCGCAGTTATTATTAAAATGATGATATCTATAGTGGGAGCTGGCCTATAGGTTACGCCGTATACCCCGTGTTATATATTCTTTTTATCTCGGCGCGGCAGCTTTTCCGTCTCTCGCTGACCATTAACCGCACGTGCACAGTGCGCGGCGCACTACAGACTACACCCTCGGTTAGAACGCGAACCAGTCGTCGCTCCCCCGCGGCAACAGCAGCAGCAGCTCACACTTGATACTGATTTATGCGGAAGTCGCCCTTTATGCGCCGCACGGCTAATTGGCACAAATCGACTATCGAGTCCCCGCGCGCACACGTCCAACTATTATACATGTGACATAAAATTTTGTGGAAATTACGGAAAATAACGACCAATTTAGTCCCTGCGCATCCAATTTTTCTACAACGGGAAAGTTCTTTACAATATACCATTATAATCTCGCTCGATTTTAAGCTTAATTCTTGGATTTTTTTACACACGCCTCACGATCAACAGCATTTCATAATCCGTCGAAATAAAGTATATATACGCAAAATATATATATTTCGTATAATTTAATAAAAGGCGAGCGAGGCGCTTTTAGGCTCTAACAACGTTCCCTTCGAGTTCGTTTAATGCAAAAGGGGGGAGGAGGGGCGACTACCCGTTTACGCGGCTCTGCAGCGGCAGCGCTAATCGTTTCGCAGTAATAGCTTTAAAATTGAAAAATTACGCGTTACTCTCGTCTCAGGCGTGTGTATATATATATATATATATATATATATATATACGCGCATACACCAGACTCATCGCGCGTATATAAAAACGACGCACTTTTTAATTTCATATCATTACACCCTTAGATAGCTACGCAATCTTCCCCGGCACTATATACTCGCGTGTGTGCAGGCTGCATCACGAAAAATTCGCCAACGATCCGCAGCACACAGCCCTATTATTCGTTATAACGAAGCGGCAAACTTCGTATAATCGCACGGCAAACCTATAAGGCGTCGCTTTTTTTTTACATTTCTCGCTTGGCATACACATACACGCGCGCTGATTCCCTTATTTAGTGGCGAGCAATCAGCGCAAACAAGTTTTCGACTGCACCTGCACGTTCGCGTATATATAGGTATAGGCAGAGGAAAGAGAACGGATGATGATAAAAAAAAAATAAAAAATAGAAAGGTGCGAGGGAATCGAGGCGCGAGCCCTCCGGATTCGAGAGAGCAAGAGAGGAAGAGAAGGAGGAGGATCGAGGGGACAACGCGTAATGCCGAAGCTCGTAATTCGAATTAGCGGCTTTGGGGATGAGTGCATGCGCGGCGCGGGAACCGCAGCCAGCCGCCGACTGCCAAATTGGCGTAATTGCGCGTTATTAGCCGCGAGAGCGAGAGAGAGAGTGGAGCTATGGGCTGTAGTGGGGCCGTAATTTTCGACGTCTAGTTGACAGTAAGGACGCGCCTGGGCTTCTAACCACGTACACTCGAGCCTCCTCTTTTTCAACCAGCCTCGCGTCTTGTTTTTGTTTTAGGTTCAGCTTGGCTTCTGAATAGACTTTGATTCGCTTTGTAGCGTTTATGTCTGCTTTTATGAATTATTCGCATGCGAAACTATTTTAATGAGACGATAAAAATTTCAAAATTTATTGTAATTGCTCAGCCAGGCTGACAGTAATATTTCGGTAATGAACCAATTCTTCCAGTGATCCTTCAAACTGCGCAGTCTCGAGAATCGCACGACTTTTGCTTCATTTACAAATTGATAAACGTTTCACATTTTTTTTCTAGTCCAGCCCACCGGCGTTATTATGACTATCCATTAATGACTGCGGCCATTTAATTGAAGCTATATATATATATATTGCAAAAGGACTCTCGCGGCTCGCTTTTCGTTCGCTCGCCAGCGTGCAAGGGCCTCTTTACTCCATCAGAGCTTCTGCGTGCGCGGCGCCTTTTTTTTATTGGTCCTCGCCGAGTATGACTCGGGAGGGATATAAATGAAAGAAATAACTTTTTAGATACTTTCCAGGGCACGGAGTATAAAGTAAAACTTATTCTCTCTCCCTTTCTCTCGTTTCTTTTAAAGCGCCTGTATCGTATATACAGCAGCGCGCGACAGTGCGTAAAAAATCGAGAGGGACTACGCATACGATTAAAACAAATGGGGGCACATTAGGTATTTTTTACGGCTTAATTAGCGACGACGACGCAGCTCGGATTTATGTCAACAAATATAAAGGCTAATGCATTACTTTTATTATTTTCTTTTTTTTTTCACCTCTTTCTTATTATCTCGGCTTTCGCTCGAGTTATACGGCCGACGACGACTTTATGCGCGCGGGATGTTTAAAAATGACGTAAAATCTTTTTTATCATATACTTTATCTTTCTCAAGCTGCTCGCCTGTTTGTCACACGATGTGTCACTTACTTTCTTCCTCCAGTAAAGTTATTACTTTTATGATCTTCGTAAACAATTAGCCTGCCTGCGAAATTCTCCACTTTTATTTTATCATTATTATCTTTGCAAGCAATGAAAAAATATTCACATGCATATGTAAAGTATACCGAGAGAGCTAGAGCATAACACGAAGGAAATAATTCCTCGACTAATTTGCCGCTAATCAAGCGTGGATTTTTGAGCGCTTTAACGCCCAGAGCGATCCGCGCATATCCAGCAGAAGATCAGCCATAAACCGCTGCACTTGCGCTCTCAATTCCGCGCGTGCACATACTGCATGTATACATACTGCACCCGAGCCGGGAAAAAAATCCGCAAAGAATCCACTCCTCCCTATCGCATCGGAGAATCTCAATCCAAGAATCCTGGCGGAGCTCTCGTTACTCGCGGCGCCGATCATACGTACATCTCTCGCGGCGATTCACGATCTTCAGAGAGAGGAAGGGGAGGGGGAGGAGGCCGTGGAGTGCATGCACGGCGCTGCAGCGGTGCCGCGCGGGTGGTCCCGCTCCAACGACGGCGGCGGCGGCAACGCGCGCGCACTTGCCAAGAAAATAAGAGCTGCCGCTAAATTAATCTCGTCCGCGTGTGGCAGCTGCGCAGCGCAAGGGGGAATTTATTGGGACGCGTACGGCGAGGAGGAGCTCCGAGACCCAGAAGATATGGGGGATGGAAGGAGGAAGGTGGAAGAGTGAGAGAGAGAGAGAGAGAGAGCGGCCCGTGATGTACTGGACAGCACTGGAATTCGCGCAGAGCGATGGGGCCCACAGTTCCTCGAGGCGCGAAATTCGCACGCCGCCGCCGCCAAGTGTATATGAGCGCCAAGACGCCGGGGAGCGCTAACTCGAATTAACCAGCTCGAGGCCGAGAGTTCGGTCGAGGCTCCAATTTTATGGACTCGCTCTACGATTTGCAGTGGCTTTTACACGGTTGCGTAGCCAAGGCTTTTAAGAATTTCTTGCGGAGTCTCTTTATTCGAAGCTATTTTTAAAAGTATACTATACGATATTGACTCATTAAAGAGCGGGTCTTTCATATATAAAAGTCTATTATTACTTCTTTTAGAATTAAAGAATAACTACTCGAGTTTCTGTAAAGAAATTAATTTAATGATTTGCTCAAATTATTATTTATTTTAAAATTGATATAAAATAAAAGATTGAATTACTTTGAGTACACATTAAAACATGAAATTGTTAGTTTAAAACTAAAACCTATAAAAGCTGTACTTATTAATACTCAAGAAATTCTTATTAATACTCTTTCCAATGATTTGCTCTTGCCTAACACCATCGAAACGCCATGCTTCAAAGCAAGTTAATAAATTTCGATCGGTCCGTACAGTCGACCGCAACTTTGGCACAAAAAGCGACTACTACAGGAAGGGGTTGCAGAAGGTGCAGGGAGCAGCTAAAGCTCGCTCCGCGTGCACTCAAGGTCGCGCTCGGCTACTCAGCTCAGCAGCAGCAGCAGCGAGCTTCGGCGAGCGCAAGAAAGAGCTTCGCCCATTAGCTAAGTACTGGAAATGCCGAGTAATTCGTCGGGCTGCTGCTGCCGCTGTGCCAGCGCGAGAAGAACAAAAGCAACGAGTGGAAAGTTAGAGGAGTTGCGCGCCCGCGAAAAAATGGCGAGTGAGTTTTCTACTACCACTTTGCGGAAGGAAAAGGTAGAGAAGCGTAGAAGGTATCCGAGGAGAGAGGTGTACAGGGGGAGAAGAAGCCCGAGAGTTTCTTCCGCTGGCCGAGTGAGAGGGAGAACGACTACGTAGCTTTTTTTCGGTTTATTTCCTTTTATTTTACCTTAGCAGCGACCGGTTGCGCAGAGCCCGTTTTTCACGACTCCTTAACCCCCCCGCCGAGCAGCTCCTGTGCCGGACTTTCGTCATTTTGTCTGTATTTTTCTTCTTTTTCTTCTGTTTTTTTTTTGTTACCGTCAGCGCGCGCACTCGGTCCTTCACACGCGTGCTTGAACGCCGCTTTCTTACGGATGAGCCGCGCTCTTTCTATGGGTTTTCCGGCTACTTTAGCACGCGCAAAGCGCCGTTTAAGAAGGGGCAAAAAGCTTTTTCGCTCCCATTGCACAACTGCTATATACAATATATTTCTGCACTATAGCTCAATTTTTACGTTTTATATTGCTCGTCTGTTATACTTTCGATCATGTTATTCATTATTGGTAAGAGCAAAACTTAGGATAAACAGAATCGCCCATCACCGCAGTAATGGCTTTAAAGATATCTTTAATGCCAATCTAAGCAATATTTTGCATGGAGTTTACGTTGAATTTTTAATAAAATATAAGCGCACGGAATAAGAAGACAAACTGGAGGAATTTCGATATCCTACCTCCAATCCGGTCCCACAATGGAAATTCCAATATAGCAAAATGCGTGTTTGCACGCGGAGCTTGGGAAAATATTTATAAGATTTTTCGAAAGAACAAACATGGACGAGGGACGTTTCCTCAAGGTGAGCGAGAGAGAGAGAGAGAGAGAGAGAGAGAGAGAGAGAGAGAGACGCGTCATCCATGTCGTCGTCGTCGTCGTTGTCGGGGACGAGCAAAGGTTTTCTTTATAAAGGCCGGGGGTATAAAAGGATGGAGCGAGAAGTATAAAGAAGGGAAGAGAGGCAAATCGATCCATCCGCCGACGTCGCGCGGCCCGCTCTGTTTTCCTTATAAAGGATTTTCCGCGTGACTTGGATCCCTTCTTTCTCCGGTCTCTCTATAGCCTCTCACCGCTGTGCGGCGCCGCTGGCGGATGAAGCCGCTGACGACGAGGAGGACGGTGCTCTTTTCGCCCTCCGTTCGCTCGCCGATAAGCGCGAAAGAAACGCGATTAATTTTCGCGATAGAGGAGCTCGGCAGCTCATGCAAGACCAAGCGCCACAGCCTTTGCGACAAATTTCACACCGTCGTCGCGAGGCGACCCGGAAAAGAAAGTAATTTGAGGTACATCGACAAGTGCAGCTTTATGTCCTGCTCGAGTAAAGCTCATGCCTTAACTTAAGTAAAGGTCATATCATAACAGGTATAATATTTGATAAATATATTTTAACGCAACTCATTATATTTAATCACTCGGATCATCATTTGTGAATAAATGAAAATACACTAAGAAGTTGCTCTTAAATAATGATCTTACATAAAAGTCACAAATCGGTTAGCAAGCCGACAATTTTTTTCATCGAGTCTCGAGAATCATTACTCTCATCGCGGTCTGTAAAACACACGATAAAGGAGCCTCCCCATTTTTTATATTTTCCCCGCGTCGTAGTGTGGCGCAGATCAAAGGGCGAGCGTGCGATCGACGAGCTCTTGGAACGTATATATATATAAGAGAGAAAGGAGGGCGAGGCACCACGTCGACAACGTGGTTATGTCCTTTGGCCGGGCGCGTTAGCCGATAAGTCTAATGTATCTTTGTAGGAAAATGTAGGGCGTGACTCTCCTTCTTCTTTCTGTCTGCCTCGGTGAATGTGTATGTATGTCTGTTTGTGTGTGTATGCTACGTGTTTGTCTGACTCACGGAGGGGTAGATTTGAGAGATAGACTGCACACACTCGGTGCCTTTCTCTCTCGTTTCGGTCAATATTCCATTTCCAAGTTGACAGCTTGGCGGCTGCTTTTCGTCGCTCTCGGCCAAAATGAAAATTGATTTGACGCCC
The DNA here is from genome assembly GCA_900490015.1 of Megastigmus stigmatizans. Classification (NCBI taxonomy): domain Eukaryota; kingdom Metazoa; phylum Arthropoda; class Insecta; order Hymenoptera; family Megastigmidae; genus Megastigmus; species Megastigmus stigmatizans. Next base: position 6,650 of record UELV01180803.1, read on the forward strand.
TGTACTTACTTTGTGTGTGTGTGTGTGTGTGTATGATGTGTATAAGCCATCATCCAATGCAGTCTATAGATAAAACTCGATGATACGTCGTTTCGCTTGGATCGCCGAGTAAACGATGCTTAGCTCGCGCTTTTTCTCCACTTCTACATATACGTTGTACCGTAGCCGCGCGAGTGATAAATTTCGGCTCTGTGACATTATCGATTAAAAGCGATATGTGCGAGCGAGAAAATCAATCGTTTTGTCGGGTCGAGAGTAGGATTGATGTATCGGTTATAATGAGGATCGCTGCCATACAGCAGGTACCATATACCTGTCGCGTTCACTCAAAATATTTACGGAGCCCTGATGTGCCGGCTATACGCAATGTATGCAAGGGGTATATATCAAGCTTTTATATGCGTGACGATATGTCCTATGAGCGTTCTGCGGTCTATTGATTGGAAACTTTGAAAATTACGACGCACGATTGAATAAGTATCGTCAAGGATGCTATAATGTACGTCCCTGTCTGATTAAAGTGGACAGTGATTTATGTACTCTTTCCGGGATGTTCCGTCCGCTGTGCAATGTTTATTATCGACTGCCTGCACCGCACAGACACACACCTCTTTTCCCGGACAGCAACTATACGGCGAGAGTCATTAAGCAAATGAAAAAAGTAGTTTGCGCACTCTCTCTTTCTCGAAAATCATCGTATAGCAAAAGTTACCCTGTATATATACATCCTTATAGGTGTAAGAGGAGGAGCGGCTATTCGGAGAAGACGAGGGGCGGCGGTAGCTCCGTCCTTTACTTACCCGGCTAACTCGGAACATCTATTTGTCAGTTCATGACGCGCTTGCGGCTTCCAAGTTGCTTGCCTGCCTGTGGAGCCGATAGGAAAAGATACCGAGCGAACTTTAGCTCTGCACCGCGCGCACACACACACACACACACGGACACACGGGAGACTTTTCTCCATCTCTATATGTAGACACAGCTCGGCCGACGGATTTCCCGGGTTAAAAGTTTGACAGTGACGGAAGGAAGCGTTTCGCCGTTAACGTCCGGCCAACTTTCTCGGTCTGCAATTCTTTTTCTCTCTCCTGTATGTATGTGTGCAGGGCAGAACCGCTTCCGCGGCTGCGCCCTGTATTTTTCATTTTGCCCTCGCTCGTTCGAGAGTCCCGCGGACGACTCGCGGATATCCGGCGCCCTCGAGCGGCGCAGTCATAGCGCGGCCACGCGATGAATCTTATACTCCTATACAGCTGCATAATACAGAATTGTTAATAAATCCCAGCTATATTCTCTCGAGACTTTTTCCGCGAGTGCCGGAGTTTGAAGATTTTTTTCACCGCCGCGGCTGCTGCTGCTGCTGGACTGCAGCTCTTCGTTAAAGTTACCCCGCGCGCTCATTAATTCCGCGGCTCTTCCATTTGTTGAAAATATTCAAATAGCCGGCCGGCCGCGCGTAAAGTAAGCGGCTTTTATGGTGATTAGATATTTATACCGTTGTGCACGGGGCGTCTCAGCTTACCGAGAGTTTTAATAACGCAAAAAATCCGATTACACGCATCCCATAACGCGCGGCCTTTTCATCTGATTATAGAGTAATCGTAACAATTAATCCCCAAGCGCGACGAGAATACGCATAAAGCAGATAAGGCACTATCTTCGATCAACGTCGTCGCGCACCGCAAAAAATCCCCGAACCTTATTATCCGTTCGAGCAACCACACAAGGCTATAACGATCCGTCTCCTTAATGAGCGCGCCTGCGAGAGAGAGAGAGAGAAAGAGTAAGCGCGAAAAAACGATCAACAGGCGCAAAGCGGCAGGAAACATAATACACAATCCAATATCATAATTTCGAGGCTGCATGCACACGAGCTGAGAGGAAATCAGCGAGGCTCTGCGCGCGTCTACAGGGTAAACGAATACAGCCACGACGGCATCGGAGCAGTGAATCGGCGCTGGATACTTAACCCGGAGCGATCGGCCGGCCGATTCAACGATAAAAAGCTCCTGCTGCAGCTCTCGTCACGTACCTATATACATATATATATATATATATAGAAGCATATCGCTCGAGCTCGAGACGAATCGTGCACAGAGGAATTTCTCGCTGGCAGTCGGTGTCTCGGGAATCCACGCGCAGAGCTCTGTAGAACGGGTGGATACAGTACCGAGAGTGCGTGGATAATGCCGAGGAGCGCCCGGAGGAGCTGCAGCAGGACCGGCTGCGAGATGCGCAGAGAGAGACAAGGGGGCGGCCAACGCGGCGAGGAACGCAAGGGGGATGCGAGGACAGCTCGGGGCACGAAAACTCGTTCGTTTGTATGGGAGGCCTTGGGATTCCTGACTCTATATGTTGCGTAGAGGGAGAAGTTTCATCGTTAATGATTTGTCTAATATTATTGATAAAAGTCGTTGGCGAATTTGATTTTCAGGTGTGGACTTGAAATACGAGCTTTACGTCAAAGTTGAAATAAATGATAAAATATATGTATAAAAAGTAGAGGCCGTTGAAGCTGTCGAAAGTTGAGATGGATGTAAAGAAGTTTCTACGAATGTAATAAAGATTTCAATGGCCGCGGCGGAATACAGTGCACACGCGCAGTGATGAAAATGTTGGGGAAAAAGTTGAAATAGATAAAGAGAAATATATAGCGCGCGAGATAAGCCGGGGAAACAGATAAATATGAGAAAGAAGAAGGATGTAGCAGCAGAAAGTAAAAAAGGGTGAAAAAATGGCGGCGAGTGTACGTATACGACGCGAAGGATGGAGAGAGCGCGAGAGAAAGTGCGCAGCAAGCGAGAAGGAGAAGAGAGAACGGGTTTTTCGAGGCGAACATCTGCGCTTTTCTTGCTCCACTGCAGCACCAGAGAGCGAGGAGAGGAGAAGGAGGAAAAAGCGCCGGAGGAGAGCAGAGAGAAAGAGATGCGCAGCTCAAGACTCTCTCTCTCAAAGCTCGAAGAAGCTCCCCCGGGGCCGCGCAGCCACCATTATAATTAGAACAACAATAATAATTCACGCACGGAGGTGTGCTGCTGGTAAATCGCATCGCCGGAGAGAGAGAGAGAGAGAGAGAGAGAGAGAGAGAGAGAGAGGCAAGAGTCCGGGGCATTAAGCAACTTAGCTGCAATTGCCGCCCCCGGCCTCGGGAGTCCATCTAGTGTGTACTCGCAATCAGGGCTCGATTTTTGAAGGAGCCGTATTCGAGATATATCCGCGCGCAGCTTTTTTACCGAGAGCCTCGCATCGCGGCCGAGATCCCCGTTACGAGGTACGCGCGCGATTATGATTCGCAACGGTATAACATTCGCGCGAGGAAATGCGCCTCAATCATTTCGCGCGCGTACGAGTCAATTTTCCGAGCATGAATCCGCAGCCCCGCTGTAATTAAATACAGTAAATCCTATGGATACAACGGAATATTCTGCTGCTGCTGCTGCGTATATAATGGCGATAAATAGCGAGTAATTCACTTGAAATGAAGAAGCGCAATTAAAAGCTGGCCTTTCTTTCGCTACATGTGGCTTTAAAAAAAGTCGGATAGCGTCGGATGAATAAATGCGTCGCGGCCGATAAGCGATCTGGAAAAAAGCTCCTTTTTTATATTTGGACACAATGGCCGGTGATCGAGCTGTGGCAGACACTCTGCAGATCTCGAGAGGAGCAAAAAGAAGAGATACGGGAGGTGGAGGTGGAGGAGGAGGAGGAGGAAAAAAGAAAACAATCATAAACGCGCACAGTGAGAGAGGAGAGAGTTTTTTGAAGCCGGCAGCGTATAGAGCACACGCGAGAGAGACGGGAGTGTACAAATTGCAAAGTTTATCTGTAATCTATAGGCCGAAGGCACACGGCGAATCTCAAAGCCGGACACACGAGTCTGCGCACAGGGCCCAGGACTCTATATACATATATACATATATCGGCGGAGTTATCTGTCGTTCCGGTCGGTCAAGCCACTTACATTCGAACGTCGCTCCGCAGCTCTTATACACTCCTTCGACGTCTTCTCTTCTCCACCTCCCGTCTCCGATCCGCAGTGTACATATATACCGAGAGCAGCTCGGACAATGGCCGTCTATTTCGAGCGCTCTCGTGCAATATACCTCGCGCCTCCTGCAGTAGCATCTCTTTCTCTCTTTCTCTCTCTCTCTCTCTCTCTCTCTCTCTCTTTCTATCGCTGCAGTATATACATATAGGCGCGCGCTGCACTGCTGAGCGCTCGCCTCGCGTCTCCCGAGGCGCTCGACTTATTCCGAGCTGTCTTACGCGCGCGCGCGCGCTCGATCTCTTTCTCTCTTCCGATTTTTCAACCTCTGCCGCCTCTTTCCTCCTTCTATTTCCTTTTCCTCCTCTGGGCTCCTTGCACTGTTATTATTGCGAATTTTTCTCCTTCACCGCCGCAGCCCCAGCCGCAGCCGCCGCATGCCGAGAGATGCGGCCCAGAGCAGACATTTATAAGCCCGAAAGGAGAGAGAGAGAGAGAGAGAGAGAGAGAGAGAGATCTACTTGGCCTCGTGCGCCACCGCGGATAAATGTTATTGAGAAATTCGCGGATTAAATTTATTATAAATGCGAAACTATATATTACGCGCAATGAGGTTGCACTCACTCAAGATCTCGTTTCCACCCAGTTCTTTTTTTATCGGAGCGCGAATATTGCAGCTCGTAAATTTCGATCCGAAGGAAAATGAGGGATTATGCTCGCAGCTAGGTTTTATTTTCGACAGAGTGAATCATTAGCGATGGAATTACCGTTTTACACGAGTTGCGTAGTATAACCGCAAGTCGCTGCGTGTGCATTGTGTATTTTATGTGCCTGGTGGCTCATTTTATTTTGTTTTGAGGAAGTGCGGTATATAGCGTACGAGAGAAGGAGTACGCGCGTGTGTCTGTATAGCATGCGGTGAAACGATCGCGCGGGTACATCTCGGCGCAGGCCAGTAAACGTCGCAATAATAACTGAAGTGCGCTCTATTCTTGTCTCGCAAATTTTAATGGACGTTTGTAAGCTTAGACTGTTCTCTCGGAGAGGAGAGAAACCCAGAACTAGAATTGATGCGCAAAGCTATATAGGCGAACAAATAAACAGCTGACGCGACTAGCTGCGGCATCATTATTTTCGTCTAATATCGTATTTTCACTCACCAAACATTTGTACAACAGAAATTCGGTTTATTGACTGGTTCACATACCTGAAACACAAGAAATATATCCACAATTAATTATAATTCAATATTTATAATTAAGGTGTTAGGTAAAAGATAAATTATACGAGGAATACAGAGCGATAAGTGAAAATTAGCACGAGCATCAAAAGAAGGTAAGAGTGGAAGCAAGTCCCATCGGCATCCGCTGCACCGAGAGACGCGACTCTTCCTGCACGCAGACGAGTCTGCTCTCGGTGCGCAACTCTCCAGCGAGTTGACATACCGCCGAGTAATTATCCCTGCCAAAGCTGGCGTCGCGTCTAGGCTCCTATACGTTTTTTTACTACGTATGCGTTTCCTTTTATTCGCCCGTAAAGGTCCTGACTTGTGGCGCTACAAAAATTGTCACGCACACACACACACACACACACATACACACACACATTCATGGGACATTTTTCGAATATTCGCGCGTTTTTTAGCATGGGCTCCCGCCGATGTAGCGATTTAATAAATTCCACAGGCGTTTATACGGTAGTCTAAACATCGAGACAGAGATAAATCTCTCCGCGCAATTTTAACCGTGTCAGGCTTTGCGCGCATCCGAATATCGTCGATTATTAGCGTTCGCGGCGATTCGAATGCGGCGCGGCGGCGGCGGCAGCGACCGTGATGCCCGTGCGAGATTATACTCCCTATTGTACAGAGAATTATTTATGCTTATTACTTTAGAGAAATTATTCATGGGAGCTCGTATTCCCGCATTGGCTGGCGGTCCGCGATAACGAGTCGTATTTCAAAATGTCCAATAGCTCGCGACTACCTCCAGGAATAAAGAGCGTATTGCTTTTCCTCTCTCTATTACTGATTTCCCATATATATCCGTTGCACGGCCCCGATACGCTCCGGGCATCGGAATTAGAATTCCCTCCTTTTGTGGTCTTGTCGAGAAATGCAATGTGTGTATTACAGAAAAACTGATTTTCGTCTGTACCACAGTTAATCACGTTTCGCCTGAAATAACTCATCGATCGCTATTTTGATCAGGTTTGTAATTGACATTTGAGCGCAGAGGATACAAAGTACCCTATTGAAATGTATATCTCTACACTCTACACGAATATAGATGATTGAGAGAGCAAACAACGTGACTTATAGCCGATTTCAATATTATAAAGATATATTGCAGTTAATAAAGAGCTCGTCGGCTACCCTCGTCTCGCCTACGCTCTGCGCACATATATATATATACTCTTAAGCCCAGCATTTAAAGTCGGCCAATATAACAAGCGACGAAGCGGCGGTCGTTGTTTCTTCACCGGCCCCGGTACTCTAGTCCCGAGGCCCCTTGGGTCGTTTTCCTCTTCCGCGCGCCGCGCGCAACACGCGAGCTTTCTGCGCTCGCTCTTCTACCCTCCTCTGTAGCATAGAGCGGCGGCAGAGCTCCGGATACGACTTGGCGGCTTCTCTTTCTCTCTCATTTGAATGTAAATTACGGCCGGCGAGCGGGTAAGTAACGACCCCGGCCGGTTATTGTTCCGGTAAATTCTTGCACGAGAGGATACTTACTCGCGGCTTAAGGACGTCCTAGGCGGCAGAAGGGAGCTCGACTCCTCTCTCACTCTCTTTCTCTAGCAAGTGGTAGGAGCCGCGCTGAGGCAAGACCGAAAGACTGCGCGCCAGCTGCCACTTGGAGTTTCATCGTCGACGGGAGCGCGCAAAATAGAGCATTCGTAGGGAGCCAACGATTTTTCACCTTTTATCGACCTCTGTCGCCTCTAAATCGTCCAATTTGATTTTTAATCATCGTTGATTTCCCTTAACAGTTGAGCCACTGCACTTGGAATTAAAGCTTCAAATTCCATTGCGTCTAATCAGCTCAAGTAATTTCATTCAAAAGGAAAAAGGACGGGATATTTAACATTTGACGTATATTCGTCCGATGATAAGTTGGCTGGATGCGAGCTTTGAAGGAGTAGCAACGATACGTGTTATTTCATTAGCATCGTCTACTTCGTATTATACACCCGTCCTGCATAAAAAGGTGTCTTTCTATTCAAATGTGTACATACGCATTGAAATTTTTTGCCGCGGGACGAACATAATGCCTCGCGGTTAGACACGATAAATCAATGTTTTAGTAAACACGGGGCAGGCGCATTTAAGCGCGGTATAAAAGCCAAAAACATAGAAAATTGTCAGGCTTGAAATATGAGCAAAAGCTCGGGGGCACCGCGAGAGAGAGAGAGAGAGAGAGAGAGAGAGAGAGAGAGAGAGAGAGAGAGAGAGAGAGAGAGAGAGAGAGAGAGAGAGACAAGCAAGTTAAAAGCCATTTGTAAAACGCAAATAGCTTGGCCGCGGCAATTTTTGCCGCACGAAAAGTCTGTGCGCGCGTACACGTCGGGTATACCTACATGTATATAATAGACGTGGCGGCGGCGGCAGCGGCGGCGCATCTTCGTCGCCTTATAAATTATGAGTAAAACGAAACGCAGCGAGGCATCATTTTCCGCGGATTTCCAGCGGCGGCCCCTCTTTCCACGGTTTCCACTTTCGATATACAGACGCCGCAGCAGCAGTAGCAGAGACGCGTAATCGTACGCCCGCACACGGACAGACACACGGCTGCGAATATATGCGTGCAGCCGTTTGTGTACAACGCTTCGGGTTTCATTCGGCATGAGGCATCGCGTCGCCGGGGCATAGAGAGAGAGAGTGTGAGAGAGAGAGGCAGCAATGGAAAAGCAGAAGGCGTAGCAAGGATACGGGAATCGCTTATGGGCCGAGGTGTAGCGCTGTCACAGAGGCAGTTTCCGTGGCGGACGCGGGATGATCGATGAGCCCGGGCTGTCTGTCGCTGCCGACGTCAACCATCTCTCTCTCGCTCGCTTCCTCTCTCTTTTTGCTCACTGGAGCCGAGGCGGGCTTTTCCCTTTTTTCCCCTTTTCCTTTCTCGGCGCGCCGCGATCCGACAACCTGAGCCCCTTTTTCTCTGTCTTTGCGAATCCCTTTTTCCGCGTGTTTCTTGTCAGTTTTTCATTTTTTTTCCTCCGCATCTCTCGTTTTTTTTTATCGCGATGATTCTGTACAGACTATTTCGCCACAATGCTTTTATGACTTCCGTAATCGCATTTTTTGCTCAGTCTCAGCTCTTTTTGTCGGGAGATCAATTTTGACTTTTGTGTTGAATGATTGCCAACACGGGTGGATAAAATTAAATAACAGCGATATTGTTTTTGCCAATAAAACAAAGTGTTTCAGATTTATCAAATGACTCTACTTTCCCTTATAATAAAATTAGTCGCAGTATTATAAGAAATTGGTTATTGCAAATAATAATTTAATATAATATGCTTTGCTGATTGCTCAGAAAATTATGTGTGTCCTACATTCTAAGGTGACCTATAAAGCAAGGCCGTAAATTCTATACGCATATTTATATTTGATTTAATTTAATCTTTTAAAGTTAATTTATTGCTGATAGCACTCCTGTCATATTTCAATAAATAAGCTAAGCCTATATATAACGGAGTGAGTGCATTACGAGATTGCGGCAGAGTGTTAAATACTTGGAACTTTCTAAATAACACCCCTATGTGTTTTTCTTACTTACTTCACCAGCAGATAACGACACGCATGATATATAATGTTTGCATCAGCTGATGGCTTAACCTTTCATGCGTTTCCTTTAAAAAAAGACCTAATTGCCCTGATTATTTCAGCAAATAGTAGCTGTTATCTCGCGACGGTGTTGTCTGCAATAGTGCCGCCTGCTCCCATTCGCTTTATTCCAGAAACATGTTTGGCACACTTCTGACTATCTTCTCAGTTGCACTTGCTATCGCTTCTGGTTAGTATTCGAAATATTTCTGCTAACACCTTATCGTATCGCAATTGCATGGAAAGTTAAAGTGCTACAAATGTGAATATAATAATAAAATTGTTTTTATTCAATCAAGTTTCGATAGTCAGCTGCTGCTGAATGTTAATTAAAGCGTCTCATTTTTCTAGTCGAATCGCAGACATATCTGGTTCGATATCCCATTGCTAATTGCTCGGAAAGCAATAATTTCGACGAGAAAACATGCTTTATTAAAAGAGCGTGTTTATTGTTAGGAGGAATTCCTATTGGCAGCTGTGCAAATAATCTTGGGGTCTACTGTGTATGTAAGTACAATTAATTAATGAAAAATACAGATTGTTCCAGCAATTCAATATACGAGCATTTTCAGATTATATTTTAATCTTTTTTCTAAAGTTCAGAAATCATGCGGGACTACAACGAGTATAAACAACACATATTTTACCAATCCAAATTATCCATTAGCTTACAGTGGCGGAGATCTATGCTCAATCAAAGTTGACAAATGTAATACTAACGTATGTCAGGTGTGTTTAAACATTTTCCTATCAGAAGTTTGCCGAATCTACATCTCATGAAGCAAAATAATCATTTTATAAAATAAATTTAGTATTATTATATATTATGTAAACAAAATTATTTACAGTTGCGGATAGATTTTTTGGAATTTTCTCTAGCTCCACCAACATCTGAAGGGGTATGTGATCTTGATTTATTAGTAGTAGCTGATGGTTCGACGCGGGGATTACGAATTTGTGGTGAAAATTCTAATCAACATGGTTTGTATCAATTAATTAATTTATAGAATCATTAACAACCAACTATTTAAATATTAACTGAAATCAAAGACATAAAATGTTATGCTATTTTTTAGCTTACGTGGATTTCGTAAATTCAAATACCATAACGATATCTATTGCGACCACGGCAGATTACGTTAAAAGTCGTCGATGGAATATACGAATACAACAAATTGCTTGTGATTCAACCAAGCGTGGTACGTATAATTTATATGACAGCCAGATAAATGCCACTTTTTGAAGATATTAATGACAAATCGTATCCTGTTATGATTTTAGCACCATCTGGTTGTCTTCAATATTACACTTCAAGATCGGATACTGTGACAAGTTTCAATTACGATACACCAAATAATCCTCGTTTAAGTACTGGTTCGTTGACGACTTTTTGCAATTAAGCTATTGATGTACTACAAAATTAATGTGTATATTTTTTAATAATTTTTACGGGAACAGGAGCAACACCAACAATAGGCACAAGAGAAATAGCAAATCTTAACTATGGTGTATGTGTGAAAAAAGCAGAAGGATATTGTAGTATTAGGTGGTCAGCAACAAGTGCTACCTCATTCTCAACGACTGGTGATGGTAATATATCAAATATATCAATTGTATTGAATTATTCCATATACACGCTATTTAAATTAACAAATTCTTATTCTAGCTTCAGCAACGCCTGTTGTTGGCACCTCGTGTAAGACTGATTATGTCCTCATTCCAAACCCTACGGAAGCGGATACTGATACTCCAGCAGACACAGATCGATTTTGTGGAACTAGTTTTACTCCCAAAATAAGTAAGTGATTTCGCAAATATTTTTTTAGATTTCAGATTACCGTGTCACTATCTTTACATATTTATATTCCAGCATCATCAAAGCCATTTGTATTATTCGTTACTACTGACAAGACTGAAACAGCATCCACACCGGCTGATATACAGAACAAAGGTTTTTCTTTGGCATACAAACAGATATTATGTCCCTTTTAACGTCATTTTTATTAGAATGTATTCAGTTTGTAAAGGTGAGAAAATGAAATACATACAAGTTGTTTATTTGAATAATTATTGACCGATACTTTACCCAATTTCACTTAAATTTCCCCCTTTCCCATTCCAACTGTTTATATAAAAGTCGCTGCTTATATTCAGGCTCTGAATAAAAATAACAAAAAATGAGAAAACCCGTAAAAGCGAGACGACATTCTATAATATACGCACGATTAATTCCGTCCCGATTTATTCTGGACATGTGTCGAAGCGAGAGTAAAGCGAGGTCGTCGGGGAGCAAAGAGGAGCGCGAGCGAAGGAGAAAAAGAGCGCGCAGATAGCGCCGTTGGTGCGCGCGGCAGCCGCCGCTGACGCAGCAGCGAGCTTTCTTAGTTGCCGGGGCTTTAGATTTTTACGAGGAGAGCTCGAACTTTATCTCCTCCGCGCGCCACGGCGCGACGCGAACCGTCAACTTCGGGGTCGGGATTCGACGATATTTTATTTTTTTTTATCGCCCCCGAGGTTTAATGTCCCTCGCGCTGTGACGTGCGCGGCTCGCAATCATTTTCCCCGCCACCGCGAAACCGTCTGGCCTCGCTCGGAGAGGGTCTCTGGACGCAGCGCGAGTCTATTATACAGCCAGTCACCGCAAAAAAGCCTCGCGCTCTGAATGAGCGAAGATAACAACACAAAGAAATAAAGAGCAGCTCCTCCAGTCTCTCTCTTTCTCAGATAAAATGAGGAATTATGAAAATTCAAGCGGGTTATAAGGCGCAAATGATTGCACTACGCGCAGACTCCTTTATCGAGCGATAAATCGAGCACTCGCGCGTTTATACATCGACGTGCGCGCGCTCACAAGCCAGTAACAGCGTTTACTACTCCGAGAAGCGCAGCGAGCGCCGATAAGAGCCGCGAGGATTAAAAGAAAAGGAGGAGTGAGGGAGAAATCGCCGCCGCGGATTATAAGCCGTGAACGGCGTTAAAGGAGGGAAACGCAGATAAACAGGAAGGAAAACAAACGCTGATAAGCGGCAGAAGAAGGAGGAGGAGGAGGTGGGATGGCTCGTTGTCTCTGATGCGGTCACGCGAGCCGCCCACGTCGCTTCTCTCTCTCTCTCTCTCTCTCTCTCTCTCTCTCTCTCTCACTCACTCGCCTCTTGCAGATATGCATCGTCATTAACGGCGCTATCTCTCTTTTTCTGCTTCTCTCTCTCTCTCTCTCTCTCTCTCTCTCTCTCTCTCTCTCTCTCGATTCTTCCGCACCTTTATAACCTACGCGCCGATCGCGGCCCTGACCCGCAACGGGAAAAAAAGCTTTTTCAATAATCGGCCTCGTCGATCGCCGAGACTCTTTATTTGGACTGTCGTGTTCGGCCGATTGAAGGATAATTAAGCGAATATGGAGAGAGGAGCCGTGGTGTAAGGCTGTATTAACGCTTCTGATGGCTTATCGATCCTTATCGGCCACCACTTGGCCACTTATAATGCGACGGTTGCGCCCGCGCGTCTCGAGTATTTTATCGTTTTCTTTGTAACGCGTGAGTCTCAGCTGCTACTGAAAATTGATTATAATTCTGTTTGAAGGACGTACACCTTATCTTTTGACATGGTTCCTTTATAACTCTTTATTTTTGATATACAATCAATTTTCAAATAACAGAACTTTATTTTATTGCTCAAATTTTGTGAAAATATGCAAAGTGCGCAAAGTCAAATTAAATTCAGGGATAATCTTATTCTTTTGGGATTTGGAACAATAAAAAGTACGTGAATTGCAAGTGAAATGAAACAATGCGATGGAAAGTAACTTTTAGCTGCGAAAGCTTACGTGGAATCCTGGCAAAAATCGATGAATATGGACAAATCGCGCGCTGGGCGGTGGCCACTGAAAAAAGCCGGATACGCTTACGCACGCGTGTCCGTGTGTTTGTGTGTGTCTGTCAGTGTATACTGGTCTCTGTGCGTAAGCGGAATATACGCGCCACCAGCAGCAGTAGCAGCAGCGACATGCACAGCGTCAAGCGAGACAAAGAAAGCGCTCGGCGGCCCGGCCCGGTTTCATCGACGCTAAAAGCTTTTTTGCGTTCCGCGAGCTTTGTGAGTAGCGCGTGGCGCGCGTCGATTTTTACCCGCGGCTCAAATCCAATTGTGCGCCAGCCCGGCACTGGGCCGTTGATCTATGTAGATGTTACGCTTCGTTGACTGGGAAAATTTTTCACGCCCCGAGCGCCAAAATAATCCGCTTTATTTAGCACGACCCGATCCAAAAGTACATCTTTAGACGCGATAATCGTAAACTCCGAGTACTCTCGAATTTCTCTAAAGCAGTCGTCCATGCAGTTCGAGTATTTCGCCGCGAGTGAGAAATTTATCGGGAGAAAGGGAAAGTTCGCGGAAACGAACGCGTTGTACAAAATACGTTGCTCGAGAAATTCCGCGTTGGAATTATTAAAGCGGCGCATTGATCAGGAGCGCGGTAGTTCCATCGATGACCTGGAAATCGAGAAACTTTATAGTGGGAGTCGCGAAAAGCCAACGTCTACTACGTAATGAAATTCAACTACGCGGCGGTGCTTACGCGATTGGAAAAACTTTGGTTTCGAATCAGCAAGCGATGCGCAAAAAAAGAAATAGTGTCGGAGCCACTGCCGCTGTCGCCGTCGCCGTCGCGGTTCCCACCGGGAAATTCGTGAAAAATCAGCACTTGATATTTCCCCATGGCGCGTGCTTACTTTGCCGATTTACTTGTTTTCCAACGGCACACAATGGCATCTCTCGAGAGCCAGCAACGCCGCTAGATACTTTCTCTCCCATCTCTTGCACTCTACTCCTTCTTTTTCTCCATTTTGGCCGCTCGGTATAGTACGGTGAAGCTCTCTGTCGACGCTATAACGTCTCTCGCGGAATTCGCTAATAATTCTCGCAGTCGCGAAAGCGCAGCCGAGCGTAGTTTTCGGCAGCCGGGCGCGCTTCTCTCCTCTCGTCGCTTATCCCTCGGTTTTGCCGCTGCCACTACTGCACATGTGCGACCGATAAATTACTCGGGGACCAACGGGCCAACTGTGTTTTCTCACACTGCGAAAGCCGAGGAGGAGGAGGTGGAGGAGGAGAGAAAAAAAAGAAAAGAATAAAGGGGAGGGTGAGGCGGAGTCGCGGAGCGAGCGAGCGAAGGGACAAAAAAAAGAGCGAACGAGAGATGCGTCGCGCTCTTCTTGAGCACGAAATTATGCGTTTAAACGATGTGAAATATGTCGGAGGGGAGCAGCGCGCACTTTTCAACAGGATATTATTCTTAACATTGTGAAAATACATTAGCCCGCGCGCTGTGCATTTTTTCGACATCGGTAAACTACTTTTCTATTTCTGTGCTCTCGCTTGGCTTCCGAGTTTCGAAACGGTCCCGCCAATTTTAGACTCTTACCATTTTCTTATGTTTGATATAATAAAAGTAAAAAGTGTATTGAACAAACAGAGCTATAAATATTTCCAATTTAAAATATACATAGGTATTACAATTTGTACACACGGTACCGAAGCATTACACGAAATGGGCGGTTCTGTATGCCGTATCTTATGCAAGCACAATTTTTTATTGCGCAAAGTTGTAAAACTTGTTCTCTTTTTGAATATCATTCGAGAGTTTTCCTGGTAGAAGAAACTGTACTGTCAATATGCTAAAGCAGTTTTATGACAACCGCGATATTACTAAATAAGATTAAGAGATATAATAGTAAAAAAGCTGTAACAAAGGGTAGTGCACGCAATACCCCAGACAAGCAATGGAAATTCAGCTGCATCCAATCAGCGATTTCAAACTTTTCCACCGATACACCCTAATAACCCAGAAAGCAAATAAAAGGTGTAGGTCGGCGTAAAAAAAGAGCCCCGCGCGTATCAGGTAATGAGCAGCGAAGCACGAATCCTCCAGTGCTCCAGCATAATCGAGCCTTTTTTCCGCAGCCACACGTCCCGACGCACCGCACGAATACTCCGGATTACAGTACGTTTGGAGGGATGGCGTACGCGAAACAAATGAGCGGCAGCAGAATCGGCAGTCTCGCATCTTAATGAGACGCGGCCTGTCATAACGAGGCGAGCCAATCAATTATGGGTGGCGGCGGCGATGGGGCCGAGTGAGAGACAGAGAGAGAGAGAGAGAGAGAGAGAGGATCCGCATTGGGAATAACGAAGTGCGCCAGTGGCGCGGATGTCGGTAGTTTAGCAGATCTCGCGGACTCTCTCGCTGCACTCGCCTACGCGCGCATTAAAGCAATTATCGCCGGGTGCGCACGGCTCGGCCCCGGTTCTGGCCCGTCCATTTATCGGCTTAAGCCAATTGGCCCGGACGATGGATTTCCACGCGACGACGCCCCGCCGCGACGCGTGTGCGCGCACTACAACCTCCGTTAGCTATATATATATATATATATATGTAGCTGCTACTGCGGCTGCTAACCCCCCGGGATCCGATGAGACTGGCCGAACGCGTCATCGGTCTTCATATATATATATATATATAATTGTACTTGTCCACCGGCGGCTAGTGTCTCGCTGCACCTGCCAGTCGCTCCTGATTTTTTTACGCTCCTTTCGGCTATATTTCGTTATGATTCGATCATTCGTTCACGGATCCTATTATTATCCGCATTCACTCGCGCGATAAAGGGGATTAAAGGTAATTTATACGTAAAACGAAAGCGCGTCCCTCGTCTCGCAGCTAATTTTCAAGATCTCATTAAGCACGACACGAAGCAGCTCGCAGATCGGAGCTGCATCCCATTACTGTATATATATATTTCCTTGGGCGCAAGAGGACCGGCGCATCGACGGCTTACCAAAGAGAAAGAGCTGCACGCGGTAGTGGAGAAAGAACGTCTGAACGAAAAGATTGCACTTGCAGCAGCAGCAGCAGCGGTGGTGAAATGTCGGGGGCTCCTAAGTAAGATGTGTACCGTCGTAACGCTAAGCGTGTCTCGAGAGAGATCGTCGCGAACTTCTTTTTTTCGTCGCGCAGCCAGATCCTTGAGCTTCCTTTACTATCCAATCCTGTTGTTGCTTTGCTGAGCTCGCAGCTCAAACCCCGCGTGCTTTCTCAATAAACTTGTGCTTTCTATAGACTCTCGGTGGGTGGCGCGCGCTCGCTTTCTTTTTAGCGTCGCCAGAGATGAAGGGATTTTTCCGCCCTATATAAGAGTCGAACGAGATGAGCTTCGCTGTGCGCTTTCTCTCGATGCAGTATATATTGAAGCGGAAGCCAGTTCGAACTTCCACTAGTATATGAAGTTTTTCAATTCAAGAAAGTACGGGGACTTCATTTATTAGGTACTTCTTAGAAACTCGCGTAAAGGGTCTTTGCGGATAAATGCTGATTTTTCAAGTTAGCGATAAGAAAGTTCTTTTTCCTATATTTGATCAAGAGTCACGTTTATTAAATATCGTAAGTAGCGCTCTTGGATTCAAACATTATCACAACAGTTATACTATACTCTTTACTCAGGGAAGTAGATAAACCTTTTGGCAAAAATAATTTTAACGACACACAGTACAGATGCCCGTGCACCTTTTACAATCACATATTTTTAGAACTTTTATGCTTCTAAGAATTTATATATGTATATACATATATATATATAGTAATTTCCTGGAAAATACAAGACACCAGACTGAAATCACGAAAAACATCGCGCCAAGACGGTTAAAACAATATTTTGGCAATTTGGGCTCTTTAATTAACCGAAACCGCAACCTCGCGAGGCTTTAAAAGCGAAGAAGAAGCAAAATAAAAAAAAAGAAGAAGAAAACGAGAGATCGGAAATAAAAAGCGAGAGAGCCGTGCACGTATACGCACACATACGCGAGAGAGGCCATAATTTTAAAGATAAAAAACAGCTGGCCGCGTGCGCGCTCGTATAAACCCGGGTAAACAATGCCGTGGCTTCAATTAAGACCAGCGCTCGGTGGCGCGAGAGAGTGAGTTTGGCCGCTGTTATACAGGCGCGCGCAAATATAGTTCCCAAGACAGCAATAAGAGAAAATCGCGCGCGTCGACCGCAAGGCCGTAAAACCCTGGAGCGCGCGAACGAGTCTCGTGCAGCAGCGGCTGCGGCGGCGTATCAAGGCTGCAATGCAGCTTGGCACTTTGACGATCTTGTTCGCGCCATCGGACCCGTCATCACCTCTGCCGCGGCTGAAGTCTTCGCCGACCGTTTCCCTTTTTTTTTTTGTTTCTCGTTGTCCCTCGCGTCTAAGCCTCGTGGCGTGTTAATTCCGCAAAGTCGCGAGATAATGGAGAGCAAAAAGCCTTTCCAGCCAACCAGGGTCAATTGTCGCGAGCGTCGTGCAGATTCCTGCTTGGCAATGGTACGGAATGCTGGGATGGACGAACGAGACGCCGGAGGCGCTGTTATGACTGTCACGAGGAAGTCCGCGTTGAGCGCATTAGACGCGCTTCTTTACGCGCCGCCGACCTTGAACTACGCTATAACCGAGATATTCGCTAGTAATAATAGCCGCACATATCTTTCTTCATTTGATTACCGAAATAGCTTTATATGCATATATAGGCGGCCAATAGCCGTGTATTTTATCATATTGAAAAAATCCCATTTGCAAATGGAAATAGAGTGTGTGCGGCAGGCGCGGCCGCGGTGAAACTGCAGTTCTCTTTAAAGTGTGCACGTAATGGAGCGAAGGCCGCGAACTCATCCATCGAAATATACTCTGTACGATTGGTTTTCATTGTGAGAGGCGGCCGCGGCCCGGCCCCCTCTCTGTAAAGGACAAAAACGACGCAGCGAGGGAAAAAAGTGCAAGTACACACAGCCGGGCAGCGAAGCAATTAAAAGGATCCGGCGCGCTGCAGCAGCAGCAGCAGCGAAGTAAAGCGAGGCATAAAGCCCCTGGCAGTGAAGCAGCGGCAGCAGCTCCCAGAACCAAATGAAATACTATTTCCATCTGTCTGACCAGGTATGAAGAATCGACCAAAGAACGTATTGCGCGAGCCCTCGTTCGTAGGGCCACTAGTTCATCGCTCCAGTTTCTCTGCAGCAGCAGCTCGTCTCCATTCATCTAGGCAATGAAATAAAGCCACTATATGCGCGCCAGCGAGACGAATGTGTGACTGGCAGTGGGAAAAAGGCAAAACTCAAAGAGGAGAGAGAGAGAGAGAGTGAGTTTGCATCCACAGGGCGAAATTGCCAAACGCCAAAAGCGGCGCCAGGCGGGACCCGGTATATGGTCGGTATACAGAGGATTCGGCTCGGATGCTGCTGCCCCGGAACTCCGCGCGCGCGATCCTATGTCGCATTTCCGGCTGAACGGTCCGCTGGTCCGCCTGTTTGCCGGCTATTTACGCCTCCCCGAGCGAATGAGTGCGCCCCCTGTGCCGTGCCGCGTGCCTCGCGACCAAATTAACTCAACGACGAATTCATGCCTCTTTTTTTTATTTATTTATTTTTCCTCCCCGTTAATTTAGCTTTTTATCCGCTACAGTGTATAAGAGAGAGAACGCGGATGAGTAGAAAGACTCCGTATAGGTCCATCCATTACTTCTTGGAATTTGAAACAAAGGTTATATATACTGATAAAGGAGAAAAAAAAAGCGAGCGGAGGCGAATAAAAACGAGAGATAGCAAAAGGACGAGAGAGTGGAATTGGGCGAGCGGACAGGGAAGAGAGAGAAAGAGAAAGAGAAACGGGACAGACAAATTGCAGGGGAGCGCTCTCTCGCATATACACCTAGAGAGGCGCGAGCGAGAGGCTGACAGAGACACAGTGGAATAGCATTTACTCATCGCTGGAGCTGCTCTCACGGCCACCTGTACATCCGCGCGGCGGACCTGTACACACAAATCCGTCTATGTGCAATCCGTCCGTGCATATATATATATATCGGTTGTCGGAGCTCACGAGAGGAGGGCGCGAGAGTCTATCACAGGCGCGCACCTGCGTATCGCCGTTTGTCACACACGCGTGTACGACGAGCTGATCGTGCCACCTCTATATACTGCTTGTTTCGCCCGGTTGATACTTTTCGCTGACGATTGCTGATTTTCGAGCTCGCTTTTGTTTTTCCTTTTTTTCCCTTTTTTTTCCTTTTCCTTTTTCTCCGTTGTCCGATCCCCGCGTCCTCCAAAAGCGAGCCTTTGTTTCGCGCATTCTATCTTCATCGATGGATAAAGCGTTAGACGTATATAACCTCGTTTTCGGACCTTTTCTCTGTGTACGAATTGCTGCAGCTTTTGCAACGTGAATAATTCTGTCGGTAAAGCGTATAGCTGGTCGATCGTTGCGTTATATGCGCTCAGCGGACGTAAACAATCTATACGGGCATTTCAATATATATATAAAATCAATTTATGTAAATCTGACTAGTCGATACGGGCAATTGAAACATGTTCAATTTTCCGTATGTTGTTAAATACTTTGTAAACAGGCCGTCAAATTGATTGAAAATCCCGTGCTTTATTCCGAGTTTATATTGGTTTGTTTGAATCGCGCGCAGTAAACAACATTTAATGTGAAGAGGAGAGAGAGAGAGAGGACACTTCGTAGGTAATGTATCGGGTATTCCCATTGAAGTGTTACTGCAAAACCGGTATACCGCCAATTCGTTATTGTAATTATTCGGCAAATTTACCGGACGCAGATATTTTCGTTGGTCTGCACAAAATACTCGGTAAAGTGTAATTATTAAACAATTTCGATGAATCGTATGCATTACTGTATACAAATAAATAATAAATATGTCCAATCGTAAACATAAAAGTCATTAATTTTTCAATTTTGTTTTATTCTATTCCCTGGAGCGACGACGCACAATTCCAAAATCCAGCGAATTAAAAACAAAAGCCTTGCGCCAACTTTCCTTCCGGCCAATTCAATCGCACGGCTACATCGTAAAAGCACAGCTCCTCCTCGTAAAAAAGCCACGTCACGGTGCAGCGCGCGACATTGACAAAAACAATCAGGTCCCTTTTGCATTTTCCACGCGGCAGGTATAGGCCGTAAGCGGTAACGAGCGCCGAGCGATATATAGAAGAGCGGCGGGTATATAGAGCACAGAGCGCGTGGCATTTCGATGGCGATCCTCTTCATTATTTAAATTTAAAGCGAATCGGCCGCCTGACTACGCGGTCGCCCTCTCTCTTTTACTCACACCCGCTCCCAGCAGCCATCGACGAGTGCGTCTGTGTGTACATATATACCTAGGCATGCGTGCACACGCGTTGAGGGAGAAAGAAGAGAGCCAACGAGAGAGATAGAGATAGAGAGGGAGGAGCGGGCGTACGGCTATATTTAATGAAGCACGAAATTGGCAAATTAGTTAAAATCCGTGCGCTCTCGCGTCTGCCGTGTGTCTCTCTCTCTCTTTGTGCATGAGAGTTCGGTGCTGCTGCCGCTGCTTGCGCACACGGTTAACTTCGTTTCGGTCAATTACAACCGCGCGTTATTTCAGTCAATCGCGGCTCTCTCTCCCGCGCGCGCCAATGTGCTTTAAATTTATTCCATGGGAAAGCACGGGTAATTGATCCGCTCGCTGCTGCGAAAAGTGTTCTCGTTTACCTCCGTGCGAGCGATTTTTCATCAAATATATACATATATATATATATATATATATTTATATGTGGTTCGACTAGCGTATTTTTTTACACCTCGTTCGTGCCCGTTAATGAATTGCATTCGTTGAGTGATGCGCGAGCAAAAAGACAGCTTTGGCAAGCGATCGGCCGAATTTGGATGATTTTTCGAAAAGTTTACGCCTGTGTGACTTTTCTCATTTGATCTGTGCATTTTAGATGGGATTTGGTTAAGTGGGGTTTTGCAGGGCAGCTTTATTCTGGTTGTGTGGACGGGAAATCCATTAAAATAAAATACGCTTGAATAGTTGAAGAGAAACAATTTTGTATAAAAAGAATAATTATCTTTATTTTTTTCAATATTAATATCGCAATTAAGTCGAAAATGAGAATTCCTTTGTTAAATCCAATTGCAATTGTTATAACAATAGCTTTAATTATTAATTTAATAGATGAGTTGATATTTATAAAAACATTACATTCTCATTACAAACGCTTCTCGGCTCGATAAACAAAAAAAAATCCTCTCGACACTTTTTATTCGCGGAAGGTCTATTTCAAGTTTCTCCCCCCGTTAAGTGTTTCGCGCGCGGTCTCCGTTTTAGAGGATTAGACACGGAATTCTTATAAAATAAATGCACCTCCTCTTCTCAAAGCGTTTAAGTTCTTTTTTAGTTCTATTTAAGTGCAGGAATGCTCTCTCTCTCCCTCTCTCTCGTCAAGCCACCGCATACTCCTCGAGCATTCTCACTTTTTTAAGGTTAAATGTCACTTGCTTCGCTCCAACATTAGCGTTCTTTCCTACTTCTTCTCTTTGACAATGAGGAATGTAAACCAATTTACTTTAAGCGTCTTGACTTTTTAAGAGTCTGCAAGTGCTTTGTTTTCGCAATGTTGCAATAGTAAATGCATCTCTACTCAAGACAATATGCAACAAACGTTTTAGATGATGAAATAGATGAACTTCTGGTTGATGTAAATGTCTTTGATAAACGGCTTCTACGTGTTACAACAATCGTTTGCTTTAAAGCGATTAAACAATAGGAGAAAGAAAGAACGCACAAAAGTGGAGAGGCTGCTTTAATCAGCGGTAGCTGGTAAGCGAAGTACCGCAAAGTCGCGCACGTGGAGAAGAATATCTGAGCATAGGCGAGAAGAACGCGTCTAATTGCTTAACGATGAGAAAACGAGCTCCGCTGCTGCGTTGGGTGCTACTGCTGCTGCCGCTGCCTCGACCCGCGGAACCAATCTCTCACGTGCTATTTTTGCCCAACCGCCGAGTCTCCTTCTCTCCTCCTTTCTCTCTCTCTCTATCCCTCCGTGAAAATCGAGATGGTCCATTAGTTTTGCGCGCTCGCGCCTCCCCGATATATGCGAGGCCGAGCAAACCCGACGGGATTTATAACTCTTTCCGGTAATAAAGGAAGCGAACGAGATGGTGGGTAGAGCAACGGCAGTAGCAGGAGCCGAGCGAATGAAAAAGGAGGAAGAAGAAGCGTGGATAAGTAGTAAGGAGCCGCTCGAACAGGACGATAAGTGGCAGAATAAGAAGAAGACGCTGGGAGAATTGCGCGCTTATGCTCACCTCGAGAACTGAGCGGCCCGTGTGTTCGAGCGGCGGCTCCTGCAGCCGAACACATTCGTTTTTCGCGAGAGAGATCGCTTTATTTTCCCTACTCCTCGCGCACACCTTTCCCACTTTCAGCCGGATTTCTCGAATGCGCGCCCGCCGTAATTTTTCTTAATTCTCTCGCGCACCAAGATTAGAACTCCTGCCGCCGCCGCCACCGCCGCGATTTATGCGCAAAGACCGCGTGAAATATGAATGGCAACATCATCTACCGCCGCGTTATTAACCGTTACCCCCCTCTCGCGATACTGCGGACGCGGCTAATTTTCCGTTTTATTTAGAAAAAGACGCGAGCGCGGGAAATTAAAGTATTCCTGATTAGCTGGCTGCTGGGAGATGCCGAAAGCAAGTTAACGTTTTAATTACACTTTTATAATCAGAGTGCGAAGGAGGAGCTCGTACCGTGTGTTTTCATGAACTTTCAGCCGCGGCAGCGACGGCTCGCATATTTCATTCGCCTAGTCCCATGCGACACCGCACTGTGAGAATGAAAACAAAGCCACGCGCGAGCAGCACAACTATATATATGTTTAAGAAAGGGAGCTGACCTGATTTCCTTGTTAAAAAAGTAATTGTATGCATAAAACCAGTGCTCTGGTCGTGCGCGCGTCGACGCCGAGAGTGCGAAAAGTTTAATTGAAAAGTGCAGTAATACGGCTGTGGGAGACAAAAGCCCGTGGCTCTCCTAAGCTCAACTAAAAAGAAACAGCGAGTGAAGTCTGCAACTGCTCTGGACCATATATATATATATATATAAGTACACTGAACGCGTTCACCCACGCGCAGGAGGATTTTCCTGGCGTCGCGTTTAAACTCGCGCGCGACATTTTATGCGCGCAGTTCGGCTGCGCTGCGTTTCCCCTCGCGATAAACTTTCCACACACACACACACACACACAGAGACAGAGAGCGTTTTTAAGATCGGAAATCTGCGCACGCAAAGCGAGAGGCTGTGCAGCGCTTATCCGCGCCGGGGCGCTTTAATGAAGTCGAAAGTTTAATGTCCAGGTCGGGCGCTAAATATTGACGCGACCGCGCTCGCGCGCGAAATGGCCGCTTTTAATTACAGCCAAGTGACGCGCAACATGCCGCCGTTTAGCCTCGATGTTACTGCTCCGGCCAAAGCGGCGGCGGCGGCTCTCGATCGCCCGCTGCAGCCGGTATTTTTATTTCGCGCCCAGGCTGTCTTTGCCCGTTACGTACGTGCACTGCGCCATGCACACCTTCGATGCTACGACTGACTCCGTGCAATTTACTCGCGCGATCGCGTATTATACGGCTTGTGTGACTGAGTTACATCTCCGCTCTGCCGTCAGGATTGTACGGGATTCCGTTTTTGTAATTGCGAGCTCGATCTAACTGATACTCGATAATTCTTTTCCTCTTTTATTGCATCCGTCGGATTTTCTGCAGCAAATTTACATCGCAGATGTTTAAGGATTTTTATGATTTGCGGTACTAGTAATGATTACAAGTTAAAATATTGACGCATTATTGGTATTGGTAAATAACAGTAATTACATATTCGATACATGACTCGCAATGAGCATGTTACCCATCGCGACGCGACATTCGATTCAAAGATCTTGAAAGGAAATTCCTCGAGTGCGCCTTTCACGATACTACACGACGCGTGAATATTTCGAATGCGGAAGCGTCCGTACATATATATATAT
>UELV01180806.1:13806-55616 GCA_900490015.1 Megastigmus stigmatizans
ATCGGTATCACCATTCGAAAGAACAGCTCAAAATACGTCGGATATGATCTTTTTCAAATTTTTTCAAACCTTTTTTTTTAGTTGAAAAAAAGTGTTGAAAAAGCTGTTGAAAATTCGGGGTCTCGGTCGTTAATGGGTTAAGAAAAAGATTATTTATCAAAGTAATATTCCTAAGATAGTATTTGAGAGATCTGCTTCAAAAAACGGTCAAGCTTAAATGGTAATAAGTTGTTATTTTATTATCAGAATGTTCGAAGTCTTAAGAACAAGTTGGATCAATTAAGGTTGAATATTTTTATGTGTACACCAGTGGTGAATCATTACTCTATCATTCATTTGTTTAAAACCTTTGTATTGCCTAATTTAACTTATGCGTTGGTCATTTGGAGGCCTTATTAGGACTATGCGATTAATAAATTGGAAGATGTGCAACCTCATATGCAACACCGTTTCCTTAGATATATGGTGTTTAGATTCTTTTTGGCTATGGATAGATTCAACCATGACTATAGTTATATCTCACGTAAAACGAATATATGTACGGTAAAATCAATACATAAATTGGCTGATATGACTTTCATGTACAAATTTTTCACTACATGTAACAAGCATCCCATTTTGGCAGAATTGTTTGAACTAAAATTTTCTGCATATTGTGTTCGGCATGTAAGGCAACTTAAAGAAATTGCTTGTAGAGCAGTATATACTTTTTACTCTCCTGCGATTAGACTGCGTAGGCTTTGGAACTCTCTAGAGGTTAATTTACCTACCTATTCTTCAGTATATTCATTTAAAAATGTTATGAGCTCTAAGTTGTTGGAATATTATTAATGTTTCATTATTAGGAAGAATAGAAATTTGATAGTATGGGTGTTCCGTTCAACTCGCCACAAAAAAAAAATTTTTGTAATTAAAATAAATAAATAAATAAATAATATCGTTGTTTGTGTTTGCGCAGTACGGCAGCCCGTACGACCCGTACACCTCGTGCAGTCCTCGGCTACAGACGAACTACACATCGGCTGCGTCGAACAACGGCACGACGAACGGCTCGAACGGTTCGGGAGGCCTGCACCAGGAGGCGACGGCCGTCTACGTGACCGGCGACGCGCTACCGCCCCTCGTATCCTCGGGCTCTACGGCCCTGCCCACCTCCACGGCTTCCTACACGAGGTACGAGGTGGTGCCCAGCTCCTACGCGACGACGCACGCCATACGCTCCTCGTCGAGCAGTAGCAAAGTACTCACTGTAGATCTGCCAAGTCCCGACTCCGGGATCGGAGCAGACGCCGTCACGCCCAGGCAGGATCATCATCAGCCCACGGCGCTACATCAGGTTTGGATCGCCGTCATTTTTTTTCCCAGCTTTTTTCTACTGCATGCTCGAGAGTGTGAAAGTTTTATGCATTCGCCATGCACGAAGATTGGAGCGGTACTAAAGCGGAATGGAATGAAATTCGGATTTTTCTTTCCAATATTTAAACTCTATACTTTATTAAAATAGTTTATGGATTTTAAAACTTTAGTGCGCACCCTCTGCACTTGTGTTCGGATATATAAGAGAGGAATGGGAAAAAATCGAATGGGTTGTAAAATGCTTATCGTGTATAAACGCCGCTAATAAATTGCGATAGCAAATGAAGCGTATAGAGGCTGTGCGGAGTATGAAAAGCAAAGGTTATGTAAACGTAAAATTTCCGTAAAGTACGGTTTATTAATATACGAATTGGCGGAAATCGTTAACTTTTCAATTACAGAGCCACACAGAAATAGTGTTAAAAAATGCAACTTTTAGCGTTCGCCATCAGAAATATTACTCGGAGCTGTAAAAAAAACCAATGGTTTTATTAATATTTTTATATACGTTTCGCGGCTGAACTCTTTCGATAATTCGCATGAGTAAGACGGAGTATATATATATATATTTGTACATATAATACGCGAACGATTATAAATTGAATAAAGCATTAAATAAGTTAGGTATCGCGAAAAATAAAGTTATTACATTACGTTTACTCGGCGGAATGCGTGTTAGGCAAAATACACTTTAAATAAACGCTCATTTAATTAACACTAATAGAATTCAACGGTTTTGAAATAGAGTTTAATTCTCAAATAATCCAGACGAAATATCCCAACAGGTGCAGAAATGAATTATTCATGCATAACTCGAATTTTTCTTACACGTATATTCTCAACATTTTCGAAACAGTGTTCGGAGAGCGAGTGAAAAAAAAATTGTGAAAACAACCCTCGCACGGTCTCGCGATAACCGGACACTTTCGTCGTAATTATTCACGCCGGCTACACAAATTATCCAGAATTCCAAATAAACGTGGCCGCGGCAACAGCAGTTCGGCGCAAAAACAATCCCTAATCGAACGCGCGGTGTATACACGATTCGCAGTCGCGGCGATGCAAAATCGACACGTCTAGGCCATATTAGTCGCCCCGGCAACGTACAAAAGAGAAAGCCCCACGATCTACTCGCCGATATGTACACGACTCTACGAGCTGCTCTCTCTCTCTCTCTCTCTCTTTCTGTCTCTCTTGCACGTGTACACACGCTATACACAGGATCTGCTCTCGGAGCGATTAGTAGGCATTTCCTCGCGCCCGACTATAACTACTAGCCGCCGTCGCCGCTGCCGTTGATCTATCGATCTCTCGATCGGCGCGCAGATACCAGATCCGATAAAAGCCAACGCTCAATGAGCAATCCACAGTGAGAGAGAGAGAGAGAGAATGTGTACCAGCACGTGTGCGTGTGCGTGTGTGCTGTAAGGATATCATGTACGAAATTTCGTGCGGTAGCGATTTCATTTTCAGATCAATCTACGACGTTTAATTGCTTAATTTATACTTAATAGCTTTTCTTTTGCGCCGAGCCAAAGGGACACTGCTCTGACTGTGATGTATGTGTTTAATGTCCTTGTCCGTTCGCTATTCTCTTTTCTTTTTTTCAAGCTATATTTATTTATATCGGCTGTGTGTACGAGCCGCGAGAAGAATCGACGATTTATGCATGCAGATGTGTATCGCGTTGTAGCGACAAGGTATTCGTCGGTTTCGATTTACTTTTTCACATATATATATATATATTAGACGCGGCAGTTTTGCAACACGGCCATTATCAGAAGACGTATTTTGGTTACGAAAAATAGAATAATCTTGTCGCGGGGAACGAGTTTTGTCTCTGTGTGTATACGCGCGTAAGTTGCCCAATAGTCGCGCGAAAATTTTCTTATAAATCAGTTATGTGTTAAATATAATTTTTTACAGACTCCAGCCGTCGTAAAGTAAGAGTGTGTTGCATTTCACTTAATTGCCTACACCGTTTGAATTTTAATAGAATGTTCTTTTATATAAAATGAACGCACGCGCGCACCACGTATATTTATAACTCTTTATCTAAATTAAATCGTAACATGCATAAATTATTATTTTTATTGGGAAATTATAGGGTAGGGGGAAAAAAAAGTATCACTGTTAATTCTCTGAACAAGTCTGAAACTTTCGATTCTACTTAGTTTTTAAGAACGGAGCGCGCCCCGACTACTGTATCTGCGATATGGAAATGATTTCATGAGTTATTTTCTGTTATTTCGAATAACTGCGTATCGAACCATTCATACATATTATAAAATCACATTAACGATACATACTTTACTTACCAAATATATACAATTTTGAATTATCACTCGTTCAATTTTCCGTTTCATTTATTTGCCAATACTCGCGCTTATCTCCGCAATCATTTTGTATAATTTCAACTAGCTCATATTTACATCGCCATTTTGAAAAATAATACCAATTATCAACGATATACCTTTCTATATTAGAATTAAATATTTATATAATCGAAGATTGGAAGTGCAGCAGCAGCAGCAGCTAACGAAGCCCTACGGCTCTTTCTTTCATCCACAGTCGTCCTTCGACTACACGGAATTGTGCTCGGGTGGCGCGGGTTCAGGTGCCGCGGTAGTCCTCGAGAGCGGCGCCGTCATCCACCACCAGCCACTCCAGTTGCAGCTCCAGCAGAATCACGCGCAGTCGAATCAGGTCCAGAGATCGAGCAGCGGTCTGGTAGCGACAGGCGCAACTACCCCCAACTCAAATCCGACCCCGCCGAGGTCACGGCCCTGGC
Source organism: Megastigmus stigmatizans (assembly GCA_900490015.1). NCBI lineage: Eukaryota > Metazoa > Arthropoda > Insecta > Hymenoptera > Megastigmidae > Megastigmus > Megastigmus stigmatizans. The sequence goes on from UELV01180806.1 coordinate 17,954, forward strand.
ACGACTTTGGCAGACAGAACGACGCCGACAAGATTCAGATACCAAAACTGTGAGTAATAATATTGCATCTTCTATATATAATTGTCTAATTATTTATAACGCGAGGCGCATTAAATTTCAATAATACCTATATATAATTGAAATTTCCGGCGGGGATAGTTTTGATTTTGCAATTCATCCCGATCGTGTTATATCATTCTCCTAACGCTAAAAATATAAATACTCCATTTGCATCTGATACAGTTTATTCGAATGCCCGCTTGAAAATAATATAGTAACGATCGCGGGATATAAATTAAACATTGAATAAATTAAGAGCCAAGGCATTGGTTATAACTGGCACAGGGGAGAGGAAAAAAAAATTATGTCGATTCGGTAGCCAAAGGAAATAGTTGTAATGGTTATAATATCCTAAGAGGCGAGCGCGACTCCAGTAGCCGCCCCGAGACAGTTAAAATAATAGCAATGTCGGCGTGGAATTTCGCTACTGCAACTCTGTGCTCGCTTGCGCTTGCGCTTGCTACGGAGTGCATGATTGCCGCGGCCGAGAGAAAGAGAGAGAGAGAGAGAAATATTTGATTACCACTTGATCGGAACAGGATTTTTTCCCTGTTAGCCGGGGCGAAAAACACATTTGCTAATCTAAACCGGCAATCTATATATTCGCCTGTATCTATATGAAATGATTTTCCTCGCACATATCGAACTAGCGGCGAGGGATTCGTGTCGTGTTCTCTCCTTCTTTTTTATCCGCTCTCCTTTAACTTTTCAGTCCTGCGCGCGTGCACAAATTCCTCGACCGATATAAAAAAGAAAATTCGAAATGAGAAATAAAACAACGCGATATACATTAAACGATCGGGATGTAATGGATTATAATTAATAAGAAATGTTTTTCACCGGCGTATAATCCCGCCCCATCCCTCCGACCGTGTATATTATATACATCTTGTAAACTCGTAGGGAAAATTTGAATTTTTTCGCGTTAAAAGAGTTATAAAACGATGATAAAACCAGATCGCGCTCGCTTATCAGCAATGGCGTATAATTACGCAAATGAATGTTCCGCCAGGCCTCGCACGTGTATATATACGTATATGTATATATACATCTCAGCGATAATCTGAGCAAATCTCAGGCGGATCTCCGGTAAATTAAGTATAAAAGGCATATAAACTTAAAGTTTTCCATCGCAAAATCAAAACAAAAGAGAGGCCGTTCTCTCTATAACGTTCTCTTCTACACAATCCGAAAAAATCACCGTGCCTATAACACAGGCGCACACGCGCACACTTCCTCCATCGCGAACAATCCTACCCATGCGTGTATGCGTAAAGGCGCAGAAAAGAGGGGCGAAAGGCAAAGCCATCACACGGCGGGTATCAAGCGCGAAATCGCAAATTCTATTTTTAAAAGCGTCGCGGCGCGCCGATCAGACATCGCCGCGCACACACGCGTTTCACACGGGATGTATAGGTATAGGTTGTACGCAACGTATATATAGGCTCGGGGCTCACGCGCACGCGTGCGGTATGTATATATATAGATTTTCGCCTCGCGGGATCGAGAAAAGTGAGAAAAACGAGAGCGCAATTTCGATTAAACTCGGCGAAGTCTTATTCTCGTGCGGCTCTCACATGAGGCTCGCTCGCTCGCGACACGTGAAATCGCGAAACTCCACGCTGCTGCTACCTCCGATCTTATAAATGCACGCGTTCGCACCGAGTGAGCTTATACACGTGTCTATATATATATATATATATATTATACACACACACACACATATACAGAGTTTTCTAAAAATATATATCTCAATATGTGTATATACACGAGGATAATGCGTATAAAATGCATTTGCATATACGAGTGGACGAGCGTGTGCGTATATAGGAGCGTTTATAATAAGGTGGAAAAGGTAGGCGGCGCGTCGCGTATATAGTTGCTCGGCTGTAAGCGCGCGCGGCAAACACCGCAAGCCTCTAAGGACGTTCAACCCAAAGTCGCTGCTGCTGCTGCTGCGACTGCCGCGCAACTTTATCTCGCTCCTGCTGCTGCTGCAGCTCCGCGCGTCGAACACTGTCTGTCTCTGTGTGGATATCGACGTCGATCTGTTCGAAAATTAACCTTCTTTCACTTCTATTTGGGATTTTGAAAGCTGATACGATTTATTGGGTCGGATCGAGTGGATAACTGTCACTGTTAATGATATGTTAGTTTTGCTTTGCGATTAGTTTAATAAATTAGTCGTTTTTTTCCTCTGGCGCAGTCTTTGACAAAATCCCCTGGTTTGTCACCGTTAAAGTATAATTTAAGGAGATATCGAGGAACTTTAAATATTTATAATATAGTATCGAGAAAATTCGTTTTAAAATATTCAACTAATTTCTAATCGAACTCGGAAAGAGTTTTGGTTCCGGTTGAATTTACTTTTGAATTAAATTAGTGACATTTTTTTCAATTATTGATCAGAAAATTTACTGTAAACAGTCCAAAATGGAGGTTAACGACAATCAGAATAAAAGGTATTTTTTAACAATTCACAATCGAAAAGGAACCATTTTTATAGATGCTAAAACGTACGTATTTTCGTTATAAGCCCGGAATAGGTATAATGGACTTGTTATGCTTAAAAAATGTACCGGTATAGGGATTAGCGCGATAAGCGCTAAGTAAGGCAGCAGAAGGGGCTTAATGTCCGGCGGTAAGCGAGCGCCGTGATAGGAGACGTTCACTTCCTTCGGATAAAAAAAAATATACATACGTCAATTTGTCTTTTTCCGTGAGAGTCACTGATACAAGCGAACTTCCTGAGGTGTAAACGCGTGGCGATCGAAGAATCACGAGGCGATCCGCACTTTTAACCGAACGCTGCAATTCATATTATATGTTTTTTGCTGTAATCCTTCCATATTTTTTTGATTCTGTAAGAGAAAAATAACAATATTCCTTTTGAATTAAATAGTAGATCCTTGAACGAGTGAAAATGTCATTCTCAACAGACTGGTTAACTCGAATCTCTATACAGAGAAAATACAAAACGAGTATCGATCGATCGGCACAGTCCACTTTGCTGAAAATCGTAAAAAAAAGAAGTAAATTTCTAACCATCTAAAATCAAAGCAGCGAGCGTTAAAAAAACAACACGGACACTTTTCAAATCGATAACGCACAGTGAAACTGCGCTCGGTTCGACACGAAAAACTACAATTCCAGCTTTCATCCTCTCTTTGCCGACTAAATCGCCCATATATCTGTCGTGAATAAAACATAAGTCTTCGAACTTTTACAGAGACGCGCGGCGAGCACCGACCGAAAATAAAAAACAAGCCACATACACACGTATACGCACGTCGGAGAGTCCCGCCCCATAAAAAGCACCATGAAAACGGAATGTCAAACGTCCTTAAAACAGATGATAATTGCTCGTCGTCGAACGTCTCGGCGGAGATAAAAAAAAAACAAGAGAAGAAAAAAAAACTGGAACCAATAGGCATGAAACTTTCTTTTCAAGTTTTTCAATGGCACGCCCAACGCGCTTCTCTATAACGATTCCTCGCGCTCTGTCGATCGATTTCTCGATCGGCAAAAATGTACAGAACCCGAGATACTCACTCCCTTCTCTCCCTCTCTCTATCTCGAGCGCGAAAGTCATTAACGATCTTTGTCCTTATGTGTGGCACGTTTGTGCGTTTTTTTTTTGTTGCATGTCGACAGCTATTCGGCCTACGGCTTCAAGTATCATCTGGAATCGCCCATCAGCACCTCGCAGCGACGCGAGGACGACAGGATAACCTACATCAACAAGGGCCAGTTTTACGGCATCACGTTGGATTATGTGCCGGATCCGGACAAGCCTCTCCTAAAAGCAGGACAGACCGTCAAGGTAAGAAGCGCTTTCCGCGGCCCGCCGCCGCCGCGCACATACAGTCTGCCGTCTGCGGTGTGCGGAGCAGTATAGCCTCGACTATAAGGAGAGAGCGACTTCCGTACCGGAGCACCGACTTTATGTAGTGGCTTTTTCTCGCCTCCCCCTGCGTGTTGTCCACCGCAGAGTATATATGTATATATTGCAGTCCGCTCGGGATGTATATGAGCGTAAACGCCTTCGGGCGGTATTTTCACGGAGGCTCGGTATATATACGCGCTGGTTGTTTTTTTTTTGCCGATGGAGATTCATTGGTGCGGCGATGGCCATTCGAGATTTTTACGCTTCTCTTGATTGTTTCGCGTGTTTTTGTCAGATGCGCGAGAATTCCTTTTTTTTTTCTTTTTTTTTTACTTTGATCAATTTTCGAATTTTATGCGTTCGCGGAGATTCATAATTAAGCCTGGATGCGACGCTCTCAAAGTCTATATATATTTACGTGTCAACAAAAGTTATCGATTTTCCAGAAATTATATGCATGCATTTATAATTCTTTTATTTTTACGAGAGATATATTTTCTACGTGATAGACGTTTCGCATTTATGAAATATATCACTTGGTCGACTATATAAGCTTCACACCCGTAACTGATTATCAATTTTTAAGGAAAACGTGTTATTGCAACTGTATATTAATCTGAATACATTCCAAAGTTAAATATTTTTTGCGCTCAATGTAACCCATTACCGAGAGAAACATTATTTTTGCTGCAACTGATTCTTTTTACTTTACAAATATAATTTCCTTCTATTGGATTCACAAAAATAGCTACTACGGTCAAATAAATAAGATCTTGTTTTAAAGCTGGCAGCGCAGCATTTCTGACGGAACGATATATTAAAACTCCTACACGCAAGAATATATATATACACCATCTTGCTCAATCGTCATTTTTGCTTGCAAGCTGTAGGCGATGGCTTTCTGAAAATAAAATAATTCCATTCATCCCGCTAAGCAAATTCAACACGATCCAAGCAGAAATATCCATTGCCGGCCATAAAACATAAAATTACTCGGAGCGTGTTGCATCAAGTTAGACATTTTTCGCTAGTGTAGCAAGAGAATCCTAGGGATGCAAAAAGCACCGTTTTGTAGAGTGCAATTAAGCGAAACTCGGAAAAATTGGAGTAATGAAAACATCGTAAATACACGGAATGCGCGCGCCACTCAGAGCCACGGTACTCCCAGCCGAAAAAAGTTCGACGAAAAAAGTCATCTTACATAATTCCAATAAGACCATATTTACCGCGGAAAGTAGCGAAATATTTAGTAATTAAAGCCGAAGCGAGCCAAAACCAAAAAAAAAATCCGATACCCGTCTGTTTTTACCGCGCTGATACAACACACATACACACACGACTGGAACAGAGATTTCTCTCAAACGCATAGACTTACACTCATACACACACGTTTAGTGTAACTCTCACGGCCTTAACAATTCAAATGGTCCCGCCTTTTTATATAGTTAACTCGGGTGGAAACTCGCCGGGCGCGTATTTTATGCGTATATACGTAGACATAACATTCGTAGACACAGGCACGTATGTATAGGTTCGCATATACGAGTGTATAACACACGGGCGATGCAGCGAGCGCGAGAAAAGGACATAGAGAGAGAGAGAGAGAGAGAGAGAGAGAGAGAGAGAGAGAGAGAGAGAGAGAGCGAGAGCAGGCATCTCTAGAGCGCAGTCCATAAGACGAGGACGGTGTAAGCGTCCAGTCTATACGGGGGGGTTATATGCCCGCGATCGCGGTGGCAGTACAGTGGCAGTGCAGTGGCTGGTATAGGGAGAGGAAAAACCAGTGGAATGAGGTCGTTTGTTCTCGCGAGAGCTCTCTTGGGCGAGCGACTTTAATTGGCGGCTAAATGCCGTACCGTTAGCTATTTCCATTGCGATAAAGCTCTCTCTCTCTCTCTCTCGCGAGCGCGACATTTTTCTCCGATTACGAGTTTGAGCAGCTTTCTTATTCTTCTTCTGCGCACCCGTGTGTATAGCGCTGCTGCTGCGTTATATCACATCGCCATCAGGTGGGGAGAGAAAATTTCTTGAGCTTTGCCCCGAGTTAAGAGAGGAAGAGAAAGAGAGGGAGATATATTGACCGGATGTACACGTATATAGGAGCCCGCCGAGTTTCACTATGGCGCGTACGTGCAGAGCCGCGCCGCTGCCGCCGCGACGAAATTTCAAGAAAAACATTTTCTATGATCTCTCGCTGTGGAGACTCTCTCTCTCTCTCTCTCTCTCTCTCTCTCTCTCTCTCTGGTCGCGCGGCGCGCGCGTTTATTGACAATTTTCACTTCCTTATTTATCGCGCTTAATTGAGGTGTGCTATCATTACTTCCATCTCTCTCTCTCTTTTTTTTTTGTCCGATCGCTGCCGATTCGTATATACCTACACGCAAACACATATGTATGTATGTTGAATTTGAAAATGCTCGTGTGTAGATATGGAGTTGCGAAAGTTATAAAACGTTGTATAACAGACAGAACGATACTTGATAAACTTTAATATGCAAAAGTTCGTTTGGTTTGTAATAAATTGTCTCGTTAGGACTTGTAACTAGTTTTCCAACTATAGTGTATAATGAAATATCGATATGTTTATTATTTCAGATAAGATGATGTATGCGCAAGTGACATAAGTATATCAGCGTACCTATACGTTTTCTTTTATGAAATTATATTCACCGTGCAAAAATCTCCGAGTAAAAGTTCAATTAGCATTTTCCTATATACATTCGCTGCGCTCGAATATACTAAACTATACCGCGTATATCGATACTCTTTCTCAAATCAATAAAAATCCCACTTACTTTTGATAATCTCATATATACGATTTTTCCTTGTGCGCATATAAATCCGCTCGTTATTATATATAGTTTCATATAAAGATGTATACCATTCCATTCCAATGGAGCCACTGCTCGCACAACGCATCGCTATAACCTCAGAGTATTACACACAAAAACCGCAGCCGATTCCCAAAAGAAACAAAGAGCTACTCGTCCCATAACGTACGTGTATCCCCTATGCATATCACTAGATCACGGCGCGAAAAGTATACGCTCGTAAGCAGCGCACCTCGAGAATTCTATGCGAAAGTATACACGGGCGTCGCTGCTGCACATATATGTATCGAAAAGCGATGGCTAAGCTATCTCACACTCTTGGCCCATTCACCCGAAACGGAAAAAAAATATCGGCCAGCAGCTATCGGCGAAACAGCAGCACCACCAACAGCAGCAGCAGCAGCCATCGCGTCGTGCACTTAACGGCCCCGTGCGCTCGCTGAATTCGCGTATCGCGTTGCCGGCAGTGGCGGCGGCGGCGGCGGCGGCAGCGGCAGCGGTACCAAGATACGCGATACCCCCTCGCACACACACACACACACACACACGACGCGTACATAACAGAGCTCCGTGGAGCGAGCGAGCGAACAAGGATGTCACCGCGACGCTATGACTGCCTGCACACACACACACACACACACATGCAGCTTCGTGACTTGTTTCGTGCACAACTGTCTCGCTTCGCGGATTTGGTTATGTATAGCTCCTGTGTGTGTGTGTGTGTGTGTGTGTGTGTGGAGGTGGCGATAAGCCACCGACTCGTGTAGTCGTGAGTTTATACGTTATACCTTTTGAAAATTAGCCTATAGCGAGTAGTTAATTTCGTTCAAATTAAAATGTAGATTTCGTACAGCGGTTATATATTTGCTCGATAAAAATTAAGATACGCGCGCTTAGAAACAGAAGATGAAAAATATGTCAGTGAGTAGCAGAGAGCTATTGCCGTTAAAATACGACTTTTCCTCAAAGGGAATAATGGCTCACTCGCGTCGCGTCAAACTGCAGCAGTCTGGTGCAGAAGCGAGGCGAAGCAGTAAGAAAAGAAAAAAAAGTATTAAAGACTCGAACGTCTGTATGGTTGTTGCAGAGTGTGGTTATGCTGATGTTCCGCGAGGAGAAGAGTCCGGAAGACGAGATCAAGGCGTGGCAGTTCTGGCACGGCAGGCAGCACTCCGTCAAGCAGCGCATCCTCGACGCAGGTAAGAAACGAAACGAGAGAGGCGCGACTCGAACTTATCCGTATATACAACACACATGCACCGCGACAATGTGTGTCTATGTATGTATGTACAGTAGATCTCGGAGTGCATAATTTCCGGACGGGCAATGAAGGAAAGCTATTGTACAAAGACAAACAGGCGCGCGAGAGATGCGGACCGCGTGTGCATAAAATATGCGTTATTAATCTTATAAATCGAACTCTTATGTGTTCCTTTTGCCCAAGCGTTCGCGGCGAAACGTTGGGGAAGTGGCTGAGAATCTTCGTGGGTAAGAAGGTTATTGCCATTAGTCATCGATGTTGTCTCGCTTTTTTTTTATATATCTTTGATTTTTCATTTCTTTTGATTTTTCTTTTGCAATCCATTATTTCTTGTACAGTAGATTATAATTTTATTTGATCAATGATAAATTTTTATTTAGCATGTTTGTACGTGTACTTAGTTTAAATGTTTGTATAATAATGTATATAAATTTCATGATTTGTAGCTTTGTACTTTAGTTAAAGAACGTGTTTATAATAATTAATTGTTCTTATTTGTATATGTATACCGCATTAGTTTAATTTGAAAATTGGCTATTACATGACTACATCAGCTTTATATTTAAAAGTATACAACACTATAATACGGTTTTGTACTTCGATAATTTTTTTGCCGGAACTTGAAATAATAGCGTTACATCTCACATATATATACTATATAATTTATTACGATTTAATATTGCATTTTAATAAAATATCCGCACATTTTCATTCTCCGATCTTATTCAACTATTGGCCAATTTTCAAAAATCGAGGTACTCTCGAGTCGTTCTCGGTATATACCGCCAACGTTCGCTCCCTCACCCCAGTGAGCATTGTTATTGAATTGAAATATCTCGGCATTTGCAGACACGAAAAACAGCGTAGGCCTCGTGGGTTGCATCGAGGAGGTGGCGCATAATGCGATCGCCGTTTATTGGAATCCGCTCGAGTCCTCGGCTAAGGTGAGAGAACGGAAAAAAAATCCATCCATCCATTGTGTATTATATCGCATAAAACTATTATTGTCTCGCGCATATAATCGTGTATGCCTATATAATATATTATACATTTCTTATTTTGACTCCTAAGCGTTCTTGCACTTTTTTTTAACTTTTGCGCGCAATTTCCTTTTTTTCCCCGCAGATAAACGTGGCCGTGCAGTGTCTCAGTACGGATTTCTCGAGTCAGAAGGGAGTCAAGGGACTGCCTCTTCACATACAAGTCGACACGTACGAGGAGCCGCCGCCACACACTCACGCCTACACGCCACCCTCACACCGAGGCTACTGCCAAATCAAAGTTTTCTGCGATAAGGTGAGGATACTAGTTGAGAGACACTAAGTATATCGAGGCTATTGCTTCGATAACTTGGTTTATTCATAAATATAGATCCTATCATAACGGTTAACTGTTTTTATAAGTAGATTGTTAAATTTGATGTTGTTACTAATTGACGAATGAACTTTTGTAGGGAGCCGAAAGAAAGACCCGGGATGAAGAGAGGCGAGCTGCCAAGAGAAAAATGACGGCCACAGGTCGCAAGAAGCTGGACGAGCTTTATCATTCGGTCACAGAGAGAAGTGAATTTTACTCGATGGCAGATCTCCACAAGCCGCCAGTTCTATTTTCCCCACCGGCTGAACACTCCATCGACAAGGTAACTATCGTAGCTTTCTTTTGCTCGCGGACGGACAGAGAATTTTTCAAAAACTTCCATTGCACTTGCATATACGTCTTCTTGAAACCGCTAAATGTATATTATTACCAGCAGCCCTAACTTGCACAGTACGCTACTGGTAATAAATTGATGAAGTAAGATTTCGAACCAATATGGTGAAATTAATGAATAGCCCTTGGCTCGCCTTATATAACAAAACAGTGCAATAAGGAATGCAGAATTCACGTTGCCAGCTGCTATATCCACACCAAAGCGCTCCACTAATCGCAACTCCTAATACTTATGTTTGACGAATAATGACCTAAAGTTGAGCATTGGAGCACTCGATTTTTACACATTGTACTTTTATACCGATATTATTATCTTATTTGAATTTATTTTCAAAGTTCAACGTAACTGTAGACTTATATTCCGTTTTAAAAGTAACTCTAATCAACAAAAACAATCTTTAATTAAAAGGGACACTGAGAAGAAATGAACTTCAAGGGAATAATTGAATTGCAACCATCTTTTAATTCCCACAAAATACATTGGATCCTATTTAAATATTCTTAAGACAACTTACTCCGATGTAGTTTGTATACACTTGATTGATTTTAAAAATAGCAGAAAAATTGCTTTAATGACTTTGTTGAATAATTTCCTTTAAAAAATTTCTACTCTGCGCTGTACGCGAGGATAAGCCAAAAAAGAAACAATGAAATGTAACACGCAAGGTGTATCTCAACAGTTCTCGACGATGGAGTTGTCGGGCTTCTACGGAGGCGGCGGCGGTGGCGGCAACGGGGGCGAGACGGACACATCGTCGCTGAGTAACGGCGAGGCAGGCGGCCTAAAGGCGAGCGCCGGTGGCAGTCCTTACGGGCAAACAGCCGGCGGTGGAGGCGGTCGTGCCTCGCTACCGGCCCTCAAGTTTCACAATCACTTCCCGCCCGACAATCTGACCTCGCTGCACGACAAGAAGGACGCGCTACTCATGCAGGTGCAGGAACTCCAGGGCTCGGTGCTGCAAGGCGTCCAACAGCAACAGCAACAGCAGCCCGGACTGGCCAACAGTCAACTGGTCGGTGGTGCTGGCACGGTCGGCAATAGGCTGCACATGCAGCCCCACATGCGCGCCACCGACGCCGAGGAGAGGGTCATGCTATACGTCAGACAGGAGTCCGAGGATGTTTATACGCCGCTGCACGTCACGCCGCCCACCGTTCAGGGACTTCTCAATGCTGTAAGGATCAGATTATTCAGCTTATATTATATATATACTCGCTTTTCTTGGACATCTTTTTCCATTTTTTTTTTCTTTTTTCGAAATTGATAAATATTATTATTTGATTAATTCTTGGATGCATTACTGAACCGGTTGAATTTTAAAAGAAAAAAGTCACTGTAAATCTTTTGCACTCCTTAAGACGTAACGAATTCTACAAGTGATTTGCCATATACTGTTGTAATGATCGAAAGTTGAGGCATCTGGCTTGTATTCATCCAATAAATTTATGCCAATCGGTTTTGTCAAAAGCACCACTTCTGAGAACTCTCAAATATAATCATTTGCATTGCCTATTGTCAAACATGTCTTATTAAAAATTAGAAGTCGTGCTTCAATTTGATTTTTATGTTTAAACTTTCTTTTACTTTTTGATAGGTTAACGATATGCAAGGCCTCGACTTTTTAATCGAATAGCAGTTTACTTTTACTTTCTTACTTGATATACATTCTCTATATAAGTTTTATTATTAAATCTGTATAGTCCTCTCATTTGAAGGGATGGGTCGTCAAAAAAAAACAAAAGAAAAAAAAGAAACTTTACCTATTTATTGTACTCAAAATTTATTAAATAATAGCTTGTAAAAAGTCATAAAGGAAACTGCTTAATACTCTGCGCAGGGAACTTCAGGGCCTTATATCGGAGTCTGATGTATTCTTCAGATCTCTCAACGCAGAACATTTAGGTAATTTCCTTTATGATTTCTTTAAGATATTGTCTTAATAAATTAACACGATCACCTCGTAACTTTATGTCACTTTATATTAACATTATCGAGTTTTAAGATTCGATGCCACACCTTAAAAAGTTTAATAGTATACGATATTATACAAACTCTTTGTGACTGGATAACATATTTCCTAATTACTTTAAAAATACCGAAGAAGACAGAGAAAAACTTCTTACAATAAAATCTTTGACTTGAAAAATTGTCTGGCAAAAAGCCGAACACTTTATTTTTAAGCTAAATGGTAAAAAATAAAACCTCCAATTAAAGTTCAGCAATTATTCAAGTAAAAGAATGAAAGAAGACCCAGTCAAAACACGCAGAGTGATACGTATCCATGCATGTCTCCGCTCTATACTCTCTATAGCACAAAACACGTCGCGGCTCAATAATTTATTAATAATCCAATCATCGTCTCATTTGCTAATTAATTATTAATGCGCATGCATTTATCCCCCGCTGGGCCCTTCATCATTAATCAGACACGCGTCGCAGTAAACTCGATCGAGTTTACCATTGGCTCGATATGTAATTTCACACACAATTTTGCACACGGGAGACCTGAGAAAAAAGTGGAAAACAAGTGCTCTAAATAAATTTTGAGTTCTCTCTCTCTCTCTCTCTCTCTCTCTCTCTGTTTCTTTCTTTCACTTTCCTTGCAAATTATTTGCCACCTCGAGCAAATAACGCAAGCAAAATCCTTCTTTGATTTGAATCTTCTTTCAATCTATTCGTTTGTCTGTCCATATGCATCTGTTTTCACTTGCTCGTTAAAATATAATTAAATCGTACTTGTTGCAAAGAAAAAAAGAAAATAAATGAATGGATAAACATAAAAAAAAGACACGATAGAGTGGAAAATCGGCAATAAAAGAAGAGCCATTATACCACTGTCAAAATTCTAATGTTCTACTTTTTTTCTATTTTACAGATTGAGTCAAAGTACAAAATTGTATCCTCGAGTATTAATAACCTCTATCGCAAAAACACAAAGGGGTAAGTTTAGTAGAGAGTGTCATCTTAACTACGCATGTCCGCTCGTTCGCTTTTTGGTCTTTCTCTCTGTCTCTCTCTCTCTCTCTCTCTCTCTCTCTCTCTCTCTCTCTCTCTCTCTTTCTCTCTTTTTCTACGCTGCATGTCCATTATCCGCTCGACCGTCTTCTCTATCCCTTTTTTTTTCTTGCGCTCTGTCTTTCATTCTCCGTTTGCACGATGGTAGCACACGCACACACACACGCACACATTTACACACACCCATATGCGTTCTCTTAACTCCTTTCTCTGTCTGTCGTATACTATCTTGAATTTACGCTCGCATGCCGATGTGTTTTTCACGTCTCTCCTGTACTTTTCGCTTCTTTTCTCTCCTTACTTGCTGTACGTTTTAACACGCTACTAACCTTCCTTGTGTGTATGTTAAGGCTGGCATGTCGCAAAAGCCTTAATTTGCCTTGTACTCACTTTTTTTTTATACGTACGCACACGAACATACCACGTATCACGCATTCTCTGTAATTCCTGTAAACGATCACTGACGTACAAAACTTGAAGCTCATTATTGGAAATCGGTTGTGTTAAAACTTGTGCATATACTGCACGTATTACCGATGAATCATACCATGTTTAAATTGTGTATTTTATATTTTCAATGCACCACAAGAGATTACATATTATTTACTGTCGTTATATTATACAGTTACACGATAGAAATATTATGTATTTAATTTTATGAAATATTACGAATTAAACTTTTTATACTTATTTTGAAAAATCATTAAACAAATCAACGTGCATAGAGTTTATAAATTTAGAAAGTTTTGTAATTACGTAATTGACATCATTCTAAAGTTTGTAATTGAAGAAGTATTTTTTAAATAGTAGAATTAATTAACGATTTTTACCGAGTGAGAGCGAACTTTGACTCTCATTTGCAACGTGCAACGTTAATAATGACATTGGCAAATATGAGCTTCGAAACCGCAGTGTGACATTCCTGCACGTACTTTTGACTCGTCTGTCCATACATTTGCTGTTCCGTTGAATACGTGCATACACGTAAATTTAAAATAAAAGAAAGATAGTTTTCAAAGTAGTCTATACTCTTGATCAAACGAACATTACACATTACTCTGATGGAAATATTTTTATTAATAATTTATGCAATTATTTAACATTGATCAGATTAAAAAATGTAATTTAATTCTTTGTAATTTTTAATACGTTCTGACCTTATAATGCGAAAATGATTGATAAGAATATTTTCAAAAGAGTACTGTTTGAATATCATTTGCTTTCTTTGCAATACCGAAATGTTCATTTGAAATTCTTAGTCACATGGATGAAATTATTAATATGACCAATGAGAAGCAAAATTTAATTTCATCACCAAATTTATTTTATTCCGCAGTCTTCGTCCATGTAAATAAGAAACCAATAATTCTCCTCAAGAAAATAAATAAATAGAAAGAACTGAACATCATTTAATAAATTTACAATCTTTTCTGTCCGCCCTCTTCAACAACCAGAATTACAGCGAAAATTGATGACGACATGATTCGCTACTACGTGGACGAGGATCTCTTTCTGCTAGAAGTGTCGCACTCGCGATTATCAGCGGAACAGCAGCAGGAGCGCTCGAATCGCAATCCAGGCGGCTCGCCATCCGATCCGAACGATGGCCTAGAGCCCAGCTACGACGTCACCCTCATAGAGCTGCCAATCAGTCCGCAGCCAACGATGGCCTCTGTCTCTCCGCATCAATCTGCCGTCGTCCAACATCACGTCGCAGCCACGTGAGCTGACTAGCGTTCCGCCACCTGGGATTCCTCGTTCGTCTGTGTACTTTAAATTACAATGCGCTGAGAGAGAGAGAGAGAGAGAGAGAGAGAGAGAGAGAGAGAGAGAGAGAGAGAGAGAGAGAATTAGGTGAACGGATTCTGTCACTTTGACGAAATGCGCGCGGTGTCGATGCGTTTGGCAGAAGACGCGTATAATGTTCACAGGTTTTTTTCCTGAATGAGTGCCTTGGATAGTTGATCGAGTGAGACTTGAACGAGTGCCGAGGAAAATTGGCTTGAGCGTGGAAAGTAAAAGTAGTTGCAGACGAGAAGTTCTTTAGAAATTGCATGCATGCTGTAAAGAATCTCTGTATATATTACTCAATTGTAAATGAATTTTGGAATCATTGTTATTTTTGTTTTCCTCGTATACAAAATAATGGTGAACCTGCGCGAGTGATTAAAAGATTGTAAATATCATTGATAAATTTTTCGAAGAGTTATTATAGAAGTTTCGATACTCTTTCAACATCTCACTTCGTTCAATGCTGTGCTAGAAACAAAAACAAAAAGTTGTGATATCTCATCTCAACGTGTTATCGCGAACATTTTGTCAGAGTAACATAAGCTTCTGTTGATTGTAACAAGACTTTGTCATCGTCAGGACATTCTGTTAGCACTACAAAGAAATTTTTCTCGGTGTATGTTGGTTATACCGACGGTACTGTGTTTATTTTGTTTTTTCTTTTTATATTATTATTAATATTATTATTATTATTATTATATTATAATTACGAGAGAGTAAATAAGGCGTTGCAAAGCCTTTTGATCAATCAAAATATATGACGACTGCGAAACTATCTCTACGAGTGTTTCAGTTACATGTTTATTTTTGTTAAGATGCGCGTATGACGTATGCATGATGATGATAATGATGTATCATAGGCGACTAGCACCCATGTCCATTTTTATCAATCACAATAAAATATATATATACTTATAAAGAACTTGTTTACTCAAATGACGAAAAGGCAAATCTATCGCTAGTTTTATATATACGTATGTTGTGTGTACACTTTTAAGAGAAGAACTTTAACTGCGGCGTTGTGACTTAAACAAAAAAAACGCGGTGAGACGAACTCACCGGTAAAAGGAAAAACAATTATGCGAATAAGAGAAAAGAAAATATTGTTTCTATATAGTTAAGCGCGCGCGTGTAACTTTCCGAGTCTAACTCGGATTAATTATGTGGACTACGTTGAGAAATATATGTTGCGTATATTAAGGATGCGAAAATTTTTAAATGATTAAAGGGAGAAATTACAATAAGTGGGAGATATTTTTAACGATCACATGGCGTGCAATTTTTGAAGCGCTGCTTTGAGAATGATTTTTTTTTTATGTTTTGAGGTTTTGCAGACAAATTGCAGCTCATTCCAATAAATGTACATTCCGTGATTTATCAGTGCGATCCTTGCCATAATATTAGATGAAACAAAGAAATGGACGCGTAGAAGAGGATTTAAACGATGTTTCCATGTGTTTATTTTTATTTATTTTTTTTTTTTTTTCATTATCCAGCGACTATCACCTCACGAAAGACGCGACTATTCATATGTAATCGATTAAATCCATTGCAGCAGTAGAATTCGTCATAACGCATGTCAAAACAACGATCAAAATACGCTTGTAAAATGCATATTATTCTATTGCGTACTATATTTTGTTACATTTATTATAGTTATTAATATTATGATATTGATTCTAATCAATACAAGAAATAAGATGAAACCTACGTAACGCGTACATTGTTATTTTTATACATAAAAGAAAAATCGTGAATGTGCAGAATCTTGGAAGACAATATAGAATAGGAAGCATGAGTGCGCGAGAGTTAGATATGCGAGAGAAGCAAAACAGGAACAATGAGTGAATGAGAACTGAGAGCTCAGATTGTTCGCGTTGATCCATGACATTATTTACGATTATACAAACACGCGAGAAGCGTCGATTCGCTTTTAATGGCGAAACTCGACCTTTCGCGGACAGCCATTTCTTTTTTATCGCTACTTCTATTACTCTTATCAGTTAATATTAAAGAAATAAAAAAAAAGGCAAAATATTCTCGCGCCACGAGGAAAACGTACGCGAGCCTGCGCGTTCGCGTTCGCCTCCAATCTGTTTTTATATATATATATATATATATCTACATATATATACGAACTTGGATGAATTTGCGTGAAAGGGCGAATGAGGAAGATAAAATTATGTAAATTAATTCGTTGTTATATTGTATTTTCATCGATCTCGTGCAGAACTTTAACGGATACTTTTTTTATTTCGGCTTTTAATGTACATTCTTAAGTGAGAGATAAGCAGAAAAAGTAGGGAAAAATTTTCTTTTTAAAAAAAATTTATTATTGTATATTGACATGTAGAATGATGTTTATACGATTGGATGCAAGAGTCACGTAGACAATAAAGGCCGTAAATGAAAATTCAGCTCCTATTCTGCACCGCGAATCGCTTTTATAATATTTTTCGCGCAGATCCTCGTGGTTTTTAAAGCGAGGCCTGTTTGCATATCGTTGACCATTATAAGTGCATGTCACGCACGATCGGTTTAGCCCCTTTACTCAACCTCCTCCCCTAAGTCCCATTCCTCTCCGAAAAGCAGCATAGAGATAAAAACTCCTTCCGACCCCTTCAGCTTCCCACATTCCCCGTAGATTTACTTTGTTAGATTGTATACCCTTACGTTGTATGCGATTAGAGTTGCATGTAGTCGACCGATCGATCCGCGTAAGCGTGCGAAGAAGGAAGGTTTATAAGAAAATTTTGTCAAATGTTACGTCGCGACGTCTTGCCATCGTGAGATTGTGCCAGAGGTGATATTATATTATTACGATGTTTATTGAAACAATAAATATTATATTAGTACGTTTTATAAATTACCAATATTTCTTTATTGCGACTGAATGTTTTCTCACCCATCATTTCCTGGACAGCGCGCCTCATTTTCCACACGCAAACTCAACAGAATTTCCATATATGCAGCATTACAGTTATGAGCTCGAAGCAGATTTAAATGTTTTCAATATATACTCGCTTACCTCATTCATTATCGGTCCGATTAATTACAAGCTTTATCAGCATCTTAAACAGTCCCACTTAACGCGTTTCGCGAGTATAAGCAATCTATAAAGTATCCTCTCGGTATGCGCGCAATATTTCAAGAAGTAGATAAGGACCGAAAGTATAGACAATTATCATACTCGTTAAGATGTCATTCAACCCTCCTTTTTTCATTGAAAACAAAAAAAAGGAAAAAATAAAGATTATAACTGCGCGGAGAACTCTTAAATCACAGCTGATTTTCTATTAAGCGCCTAGTATTCCAAAACGTATTTGAGCAGAAAATTGCGTCGGTGGTTTCGTTTTTGCGAGAAACTGGATGCGCCTTAGGTGCGCTCCCTCTCATTTTATCGCGAGCTACCGATACGCAGGCATGCGCAGCCGCTGCCGTCTTGAAAGATCGACGCATGGATCGTCGAGGGCACAAAACCAGTTCCATTGCGAGAGCTGATGATGCTGTTGCTGCCGCTCCCGCTGCTACCGCTGCTGCAGATGGGGTACTTCTTCTTAGTCTTCTCGTTTAACCGCGGGGAGGAAGGAATATGCATCCGGCGGCTGCAAATGAACGGCTTGGAAGCTGAAGTAGATGGTAGCAGCAGCTGAGCGAACGAACCGAGCAAAAATCATTAGGGATTGCGAGGGGAGCGCACGTATAGGATCGCTTTGATTACACTGCAGGGGGGAAGGATCTCTTTTCTTTTTTTTTGTTTCTTTTTTTTTTATTTCTTCTCTTCGCGCTTGGGAAGGATTTTCGTTTCATGACGGCTCGTGTGCATTATTGTTACTTAATGTTGATTATGCGAAACAAAAACGATGAATTTGCGTTAGTAAGACGTCAAGCGAGGGGATCTTTATTTTAGTTTGTTATGAAAACTTCCAAGACACGCTCGAGACCAAATGAAAACTTGGCGATCGTTATCATCTTTCTATTTATCAATTTTTGACTCGTTAAAGTTTTCAAGGAAATATAAATCATAGCTTTCAATATCGCGAACAAATAAATGAACCCTAATTTTTTTTAATTGAAGCTATTCGATATTTTTCGAAAATACTTATTAGTAGTTAAAGTTATCCTCTTGTATTTCGTATAATAGTTTTAGCATATACAGTTTGTATTCATCGGTAAAGAAATCACATCAATGTTTCAATTATTAGGAAGCATATTAACTTTTTGGCATGTATATTGTTTCAATAAATTAATATGCACATTCAAGTTTAAATACAGTAACTTATTTAAATATTCAATGCTAAATTTAGCATAGATACAATGTTTCCAACAACTGTAAAAATAGAACATGAAATCAACCACGTATTTGTATGCAAATACATGCCTGTAGAATATGATTACCGCTCGAAATAATCCAATTTAAATTAAGCACGTAATTTTTTTGAGCTGTCACGTTTTAATTAAACATATATCGAGTAATCTTTAGTGGGCAGAATAGGAGGCGATGTAAAAAAATATTGATTGA
Organism: Megastigmus stigmatizans; assembly: GCA_900490015.1. Taxonomy (NCBI): domain Eukaryota; kingdom Metazoa; phylum Arthropoda; class Insecta; order Hymenoptera; family Megastigmidae; genus Megastigmus; species Megastigmus stigmatizans. The sequence continues at coordinate 37,031 of UELV01180806.1, forward strand.
TTAGTAAACATAACGATTACAAATTATCAGTATACCAATTCTAAATTGCAATTTATTATTAAAATAGAGCAGTGTATATTCGTAAATTAAAAGTACCGTTCCTTAAATGGTTTTCAATTACAAAAGACAAATAACGCGCACGCACTCTTAGTGAAATGTATACGAAACCAAGGTTGTCTAAGCCATAGCGATTATTTTTGATTCATAATCAACCTCGAAACCTATTAACATAAACAGGATCGTGATTACAATTTCATAACAACACTATTTTTTCTTTTTATTACTTTTCTTGTAAAACTTCCGTACGAAATCAGAAATTTCCAGTTTCTTAGTTCTGTTATTTTCCTCGTATAGCGAAGATTTTATTTTCATAATATTTTTTCAATTTTAGGACGCTATTACTTCACAAATTCTCGAATTCAACCAAAGGTTTTAACGAACAAATCGCACATATATGATTCACAGTATTTTTTATTGCATAAGGATTTTAATTATGCCTCAAAATTCTAAACAATATCAGTGTATCGGATGAGTCAAATTTTCACTTTTTATACAAAGACAATCCGACGGATGAAATATATTGTCAGAACTACACAACCAATAAATAGGTATGTCATCCTTCCGTGGCATGATTCACGGGTGGTTCCTCATTAAAATTCAAAGTGTGCGCGCCTCTTGTGGCACGTTGACCTCTTTCGACTGGAATTTCCCGCGTCCTCACTTGCTCTAGATTTAATAGATGCAAGTGTTTCTATTAAAAATAAATAAAGTATCTATCTAAAATAATATTTTGTAAAGCCATTAAAATAAGATATTTACGGGAAATTCCTATGAGTCAAGCTTGAGTACTATCTCCTACTTAAAAATAATTAAATAAAAGACTTAATCTATTAAAATACCTACTATGCAACATCTAAACGATGTTATTAGTTGAAATGTGTATATTCAACAAGTAGTTGTATCCCGATTTGAACAAGACACGTCTAACTTAACTCTGCATACATCTACTTACTTCTATTCAGATAAATATATTGTAGGGCTGCATTTTACAATGTAATATCATACGATTGTCGCACGTACACGTGAATCCTAATCCTGTTTACCATCAAAATATATGTATACAGCTGTTCAAACAACAAATATTCAAGCAATTGGATATAGCTATCCAAAATTTTTTTAAACTCCATTTGAAACATATACTGTATCCTAAAAACCAAGAAAATATATACGTTAAAACAATTCTCCCTCCTTCCATAGTCAGCGTACGAAAATGTGCCTCCTTTTTCTCGTTCTCTCGCGTGCGAGCAGCGGAAACAACGCTGCAGTATACGTACAAATACACACTTGCGTTACGCTGATATATATATATAACCGCAGAGTGTGTGCCGAGAGCCAATATCCGATGCAGTCCGCGTATCGGCTGCCATCCTAATGGCGGTATATATACGCGAAGATGCCGCGGTAGTTCACTTTCGGAGAGCTGCCCGCGGAGCGAGAAAAAGAGAGACGGTGCGGAGCGCTCGAAAAAAGATGGGGGGAGACTCTCTGCAAAAGTGACTGAGAGAGAGAGAGGGAGCGAAAATGAAAACGAAGAGAGAGAGAGAGAGAAGAGCTCCGCGCGCGCGCGCGTCAGGGATAAGCGGTGCGGAGGAGAAGAAGGAGAAGAGAGGAGAGAGGGAGAGAGGCAAAGGCGCGACCTTGGCGGGGCCACTGGCCCTAACTTCGGTGTATTATTTATGATAGCATTTACATTTCGGCGAAGATAAGGCGAGGGACGCGCGGTACGGACGTTCAGCCTCTGGGCGAATTTCGGTTGCGATTCAATCCTAACTCTTTCTCTCTCCTCTCTCTCTCTCTCTCTCTCTCTCTCATGAGCTGGATACTAAAATGGAATATAGCCTGGACCTTTGCTCGAATAACTGCGCGCGGAGTGCTCGGAATTTTTTCTCCACCGCCGGTCGATAGTGTTGCATCGAGTGCACCGCCAAAAGGGAATTGATTTTATATTCGTGGTATAGGTGTATCAGATGCCGCAAGATTAATTAAGGCCTGTCTTCGAAATCGTTGACTCGAGCATTGTGGGAATATATTTAAAAAATAAATTGGATCCTCAATATTTTGGGTCTTGTAAATTTTGGATCTTGTTTATGATAGCAGCTCGCGTGGATGCAATGTTCATTTGGAGAGGCTCTGAAATAAATCTTAAAGAAAAAGTACTGGTTCATAAGAAACTATTATGTTAAAAGCTACCGTCGTGCATACTGATTATAAGTCGAAAAAGGACGTGGATTAGTCAGACATTTATCTGATGGGAATGTCCAAAAAAACCCTCTTTGCCAACTCTAGATTCTCTAGAACAGACGTTGTCTTTAATGTCTACAGTGTTTGACACCACATTGCGATACTTTTAATTCATTGTATTTACCAACAAATTTGAAGAACTAACCACTGCGTTATACAATTCCAAAGTTCCATCCCATCAGCTTACATCAAAGCGTAAATTAAAGAGCTTCCTCGCCAACTCGATGTCAACGTCAAGCTCACCTCACCCGACGTCAAGGGTTTCAAAAGCGCGGGGTTCAGTGACACTGACGCGAGACGCTCGCGTGTTCCACACCAGGAAAGCGCGCGCGCGAAAGAGAGAGAGCGAATTTACGAGCACGCGGACACGTCACATATTGTTTGAAAGAGCCGAGAGAGCAAAGGATCGAGCGAGCCAAATCGCGATAGCGATCCGGTTCAAACGGTAAAGCCTAGTTTTTTCTCTCTCCTTTCTTGCCTTTTCTCAATTCACATCGATATACATGTATATATGTATTGTGTTATGCGTCGTTCGCGTATATCGATCGAGCGAGAGAAAAAAAATTGGTCTTTGACCTGGAATCTTCCAGTTGACGGTGATTGACGCGATGAAAAAAAAAATACTTTAGTTGCGTCAATCTCGTTCTACGAAAAATCCTGGATGCGCATATATATATCGAGCGGCGAGTGGAGGTTTTGAAAGTGTATATAGATGAAGATCTAATGATAATGTTATTTTGATTTTTGCCAGTGTGCAGTTTTTTTTTGTTCCAGGCTGTGAAGTTGAACGAAGGAATATAATTATTGAATGCCCAACGATTGGCTAAAAAGAATTATTGACATAAACTTTTGAATGTTACAGTAGTCATTAAAAATAATTACTGTCACAACTCTGATAACAATAAGAACGAACTTTGCATAATTATAAATGACTGATCATTTTCTATATTTATATAAAAAGTATTTTTACTTCTAAATTTAAATTTCAATATATACTTTTATGGAACTTAAGAAATTGATTCACTCTTTAATTTAGCCCCCCGATCTCTTATAGTTATATCTGCGTTTGTCTTATTGGCATGGCTCTTAAAATATCCGCGTACCAATTTTATCAAAAGGAGAGAAACGCTGGCTTTAATCGCTAATCAATTAGAGGAGATTTATTTTATTTGCTACACGTGTCCAGCGATATGACTCAAGTCGTTTCAAGTCAGACGATGCAAACATACATCAGAGGTAAAAGTAGAAAAGTAAAAAGAGGCTCGCCGGCCCGCCCGCCCAAGGGTAAATATACAAGGAAAATATAATAAGATCAGTCGCCGAAATATCCAGTTTTACAGGAGTTGTAAACTCCGTTAGAATTTGACAAAACGACGACACCATGTGCTTTCTTGGAATATTTGTCGAGAACTAGTTTCTCATACATTTTTATACAAATACTTTTCAAATCCTTGAGAGTGAAAATTTACTTGAATCGCGGTATAAATAATTATACTATTACGTTAATTCAATGTGATGGTTCTCTTGAATCCTGTAAAATGCCAATGGACTATTCGATAAATTCAGTAGGATCATAAATAAGCTAATGTTATTTTTATATGACGCTTTGCATGTTCAGCAGATTTACAATATACTTATGTATGATACTAAATATATGTAACAATAAATTGATTTGCAATAAAGTTACAGTTTATATTTATTTATTACTTACTTATTTATTTATTTATTTATTCAGCCAGATAATATTACATAATTATACATTGTATACATTGTAATCACGCAGAGGAAAATATTATTTCCTGTTTGCCGGTCTGGCATACTAATATTAAAAACTTATCGACTAAAACTAACACTAACATTATATAAAATCTTTGATTATTCAATTTCATAAAGTTTAACAATAAAAACAGCAATACTAATTTTGTTACTCTTGTATTAAATCACGACTAATTCAAAATAGAATTTAAAAAATTTAATAAGTTCCTTTTTATTAATATATATATATTATCTTTAATGATGTTTTTCAGCTTATTCTCCATAGATTTCTTATTAATCTCCAACACTTTGAGATTATTTGGTAAATTATTAAATATTTTGATAGCATTAATATAGCTATTCTTATTAGTAACACAATTTTATTTATTTTTGGAAGCAGTATCATTTTTTTTCTTGTCTTGGTACTCGAATTGGTGCATATTTCTTTAAGAGAATTATAATTATATCTTAAAGGTTCAAATGCAAAGAGCTATTTTAATTTTTCAGGTTCAATTTTAATAATATAAAAAACGAAAATATTTCTTGGTCTACTTGAAATACTAAATATATTATGATATAGATTTTGCATTAAATATTAAATGAATTTTTTAGTTCAGTCCTGTATTTAGATACAATTTTTAATCCAATTTGAATAAGGTTGATTTAAAATCATCAGTCTTAGAGAACTAGACCCAAAGCAACATTGCGAATTAAAAAAAAAATACATTTTAATTTAGACTTTAATAATTGAAATAGTTTAAAATATTATGCTTTAAGCACTTCATTATTAATATGAGTTTTTAAACTAATATTACAAAAGTTAATCATTTAATTATTCATCATTTTTCTTACATATTTATCATTCCATCAAAAGACTAAGCAAATTGACAATATAAAACAAAAGAACAATCATGAAAATCAAATAGGAGAAAGAGCACAAAATTTTCATTAAACGAGTTGACAAAGGTGAGAAATGTGAGTATAAAGAGGTGGAAAAATATTTTCGAGCGCGAATAAGTCCGGTTTGGCGAGTCGTTGGTAACTTTGTTTTTATCGATCATCTGTTCTTTTGAGCGCCAGGCAGAAAACAGAAGTAAAAAAGAGGAACGGGTTACGGTCAAGAAACTCTGGTTAATTTGAACTGACCCTCCCCGCGCGCTCGTCGTGCGACTTGAACGAAAATGTCCGCAGCAAGTGGGTTGAGGACGTCGTTTTATAATTTTCGGTGAAATTTTTTTACGGTCTTTTTACGTATCCGGTGCTTGAAAAAAGCACAAATAACAATAAATATCTTTGGCAACGACGATCGGCTAAAGTAAATTGATATTTTTCGTTGAAGGAATTCCTCTGGTCAAATGGTGTTCGACTGAATAATGAGCGGATATTATCTTTCAGCGTTCGCTAGATAGATAAAGGCCGTGTGCGCACTGATCGAACAATCCCTGAGTATAGATAATGTGCGAGTGGCTCGATCAATAATAGTCCATAATACAAGAAAATCCGATTAAAACTTTTCCTTTTCTACATATTTGTATAAGTATATATATGCATCGTTTCCATTGTCCAGGCAACCGCGGTGAAAAATTTAACATAAAATTCTTTTTCCCCAAAACGTTAAACTACGCAGCAGCCGCGTTGATAAATTGAATAGAGATTCTCGCTGCGGCGGGTATATATGTTGTTCCTGAGCGTAGTAAAATTCGAAAGGATGTGAATAATGAAAAAAAATCGCGAACAAGCTGCAGTAGTGTGCCAAACGCAATAATTGCAGCGATAAATTAACGAATTTCGATAGAGCAGCCGTAACGCATACAAATGGGCGGCAAATTTGAATAAGAATAAGTAGTGCTTCGCCCCTCGCATTCGTGTTTATAACGACGAAAGAACTTGTAACTTTCAATTTGCAAGCTCACAGAGACAAAACCCTATTGTATATCCGCGGCTTTGTTGAATTTATTTTTACGCACGTACAAAAACGCATCAACGCGAATGTATATTTATCGCACGAGCCTGCGCACAAGCGTCATAAATCAAAGCTTAAATACACGTTATTGAATTTTAATTGTTACACCGCGTCAAAAAAACAAAGGCGCCTATGCCATTAAGTTCACATTAGGAAGAGCTGCGGAGAATCTGAAAAGTCGACTGCACACTAACTCCCGAGTAACCTTCGTAAATTTCCATTTCATAATATAAATAATAAGCGACTCGGTCGGATCGGCCGCGGCGCCAAGCGGGGACCACTTGATTAAAAGCCGGAACACAATAAGCCGCGGGAAATTCGAGCAAAAAAACGCCCACGGCCGCGCCGCCAACTTGTAATTCCAACTATCCTCGAGAGCCTTGATACTCCCTTTTTCCCCCATAAATTAAACTACAATATGCATAAATACACACATTCACCGGTGTTGAAAAAGGAAAGAAACAAAAAAAAAGTAAGCGAATGAACGACACGCGCGAAATTCAAAAATCCACGCGGTAATCAGCGATACAACGCTTATATCTCCGTGCACGTGTGTGTGTAAGGGCGTTTACGTCAACGCGACAGCCGCACTTGACTCGCACACAGACAGAGAAAGAGTGAGAGGAGATATTCCTTGGGAAAGTTTGCAGCAGCAGCAACAGCCGCAACACACGCAAAGGGAGTAAGTGTAAGTCGTCACGGGCAAGTTCACGGCCACGCTTACAGCCTCCGCTGCTACTGCCGCTCTTATACCCAAGGCCATGATTCTCCTTCGCTCCCTATGTTAATGCCCTCCTTCAGCTCTTGTATATACTCTTGTATACGTGTATAAGTAAGCTTGCAAGACGTGTGTGTCGCGTGAAGCCTTGTCTCCTATGGATTCGCTAAGAGCGAGAGGCTATACCCCGTGAATTCTAAGGAGATACTGCCTATAATGGATGATGATCCTGTTTCCTCTTGTAGTGTATACTTGGAAAACCGATCGACTCCCCCGTTTTTGTTTTGGTCGCGGATATGTGCGCTTCGTGAGTGTGTGTGTGAGTGTGTGTGTGTGCGTCGGGGCTAAAAAATGGGGAGTAATGAAGTTCAAGCCGGTGGTATAGGATTGGCTTGACGCGACCAACGCTTACTGCGGGCATAGATTTCTCGATGCTTAATTTGCGAGAATTTACGAAGCGTGGCTGGACGAGCCAACTCATTGATTTCTACTGATAACGTTATTTTCTTGTTTCTTTTTTAATTCGAATGATTTTAATTATTGTTTCAATTCAAGTTGTGCAAAGCTTCGCGTGTAAATTGAAGAATTCAACGAAAAAAAGTAAATGTTAAGTTAGAGCTGGATTTGCATCCAAACGGTCTTAAAGCCCTACAATTTAGATCTTTAATTAACGAATTTCACAATTTTCAAAGTAATGTTAAGAAACACTGCACCAAATGATCCAATTATCAATGGTGCCGTAAAAAACAAACCATATACACTGGATTTAAACTGTTCCCCCTCGAAAAAATTAAATTTATAATTCGAGGCAAAAAAAAATTAAAGAAAAGAAATATTAGCATACGAAATTTCATGACTGCGAGCCCAGAGTCGTAAAAAAAATCAGTTTTCAGTTCAATACGTTCCCGTTACTCTTGACAGCCTGATTCTCGCACTCTTAAAGAACTTGGCGAGAGAGAGAGAGAGAGAGAGAGAGAGAGAGAGAGAGAGAGAGAGAGAGAGAGAGAGAGAGAGAGAGAGAGAGAGAGAGACAGAAAAAAGAACCAGTATCAGCAAATGATTTTGTAATACTCGCAACGTTATTGAGTTATATACATATATATAAGGTTGCGATTTATCGTAATCTCCGTTCATCTTGGTCGCGAAAAATTTGCATAATATATTAGGTATTACAAATCGAAGTTGCGCCGATCGAGATGTCATCGCGCCTATACGAGTACCTTATAGAAGCAGGAAATAGGTATAACCCACTGAATCCCACTCATACTGTTTTTTCACCTTCCCTTTTTCTATTCCCATTTATATAATTGCTATCTTGAAATGTATGCTATATGTTAAAAGATAGGCAAATAAGTTATAAATCATTTAAATTAGATGGTGTTATTTTCAAAACTGAAGGTATAAAAGTTGGTTAGATATTTTTTTACTTTTATTTCCATTATAAAAATAATGTATGAAAAACGTAACAAGTTCTTTTGCGTGTTGTGATTCGCAATATTTAGATTACAGCGTGCAAATCACTTGTGGATTCAACGGTCCTTACTTAACAAAATGTTTGCAAATGATAATTCAGTTGTATATTTATTCTCTGAAAAGAATCGTAAAACACCAATGGCTCTCCCTTTGTGCAGAAACAACAGAAACTGCGGCAACTCACCCCAAACAAGAGCATTCTCGCGCTAAACAAAGCCTGAGCATAATCGACAGCATCAGCAGCAGAAGAAGAAGACGTAGTAGAAGGAGCGAGAGAAGATGGCAAAGAAAAGGCTCTCGGACCGGTATAAGGAGCAAGGAAGAAGAGGATAACAGCGAAGCAAGCGAGCAAGCGAGCAAGCAAGAAGAAGAAGAAGAGGAGTCGAGGAGCGCTGCTAGAGAGAGAGAAGCGGGGGAAGGGCGAGCCCGTTATAAAGCTGGCGAGTCGCGTATTCGGTGGCTTAGCGCGCGCGCGCGTATACACAACGGCAGTCACGACGACGACGACGGACCTCTGCCAACTCCGGCAACTCGAGGAGTAGTCCCGTTTTCCGCGGACGCCGGTTCTTCTCATTCTTCTTCCTCTTCATCTTCCTATTTTTCACGCTAACGCGACACAGTGACATTGTACGCACATCACACTTATCCATTTGTCTTATATGTATATATATGCAACGATCGGGAGTTATTGGTGGAGAATCATTAATCGAGGCAATATTTGATATTCTGTTCAGATCAGAGAGAAGAGAGAAATAGAGAGGACACCATGACGGGGAGAATCGCGATACTGGGGATCGCGAGTTATCTTCTGCTTGTGCTGCAGGGATGCAGTGGAGCCGAGGTCGAGTCCGAGCTTAAACTCGCCGAGGATGACTCCGTTGTCGTTGAAGGTACTTACAACTATTTCTTTTTTGTCTTTCTACTTATTTTACAGAGCGAGCGCAAACTTATAATGTACTTTAACGCGCGTTCGATTGTTATTTTAATTAGAAACGGAAAAGACCAAAACAAACGTGGCTGTAAAACTAATCAGTGAACAAAAAATGTTTAATACAGAATTATTATTTATTACCGTGAAATTAGTTCAAATCATACTACAGCTAAGAGTATAGTTATTATGTCTAATCCACCAAGCGTTCCCCCACATTATTTTCGGCAGATTCGCGCACTAAAAAAGAAAAACTGTAGTAAGCGACGACGTTTCAAAGTTTCCAAAAGAGAGTAAGAAAGAAAAAAAAAGTAAAAGAAGAACGACAGTGACAGAGCGCGTCGGTAGCACGCCATGTACGTATATTGGGCCGCATCGCGCACAACCGCTATACATATCCTCTTTTGCATGATAATAGAAGCAAACAAGTGGATCGCGTTGCGAAAAGTTTCCCTATTACCCGATTTCCCAATCCGCCTGCCATCCACTATTCAAATGAAAATCTAATGATTCTTGTAACAATCATCTCCGCGTCGCGCAATATGAAGAAAAAAAAGAAACAGAATATATATAGTTCGAGGATCGTACGTATAATACGCGCGGAAATATACCATTAGCTAGTAAGCCGGCATATCCGCAGGCAGGTATGCAATGCGCGCGAGACGGTCACCGAACTCCTGTGTATATACATTCACACACACACACATGCTCGTGGCGGGCGGCGCTCGTGTGTATTACGTTAACCGCGCACGAATTGTCACTCACCTGGATGGGATGTGTGTTATACATACTACACCTGTGCCAAGTAGCTCGGCACGCGGCGCTTCTTCGCGGAAAACTCGTCTTTGAACCAACTATGCTCTCTTTCTTTTTTTCTTTTTTAACGAACCGGTGAATCACCGCGCCTATATACTGTGCGCACGCTCACGAAAAAGCTTCTTTTTTTTCTTTGTTTACCGTGGAATTCCTTTTTGTCGCGGCTCGGTCCACTTAGGTATCGTTCTTATGAGTGACTCGTGTGGTATAATCTTAGAAAGCCATATCTATCTTTTGTGCTAATGTATTTTTAGGATACGCATTTGGAATGAGATTATGTAATAAATTTGAATTTTAAATCTGGTTAAAAATAATATGTTTAATATAACCGATATACAGAAGATTAACATTAATGGATACGTCGCTAAAAATAAAAAAAAAACAATGTATTTTTAGTAAAATCAGGCTCTTTTATATACCTGTTTTATATATGTATATAGCCACAACAGAATTGAAAATCTCGAATATAAAGCGTCGCAACCTAATATACATGCAATTTAAAAAACAAACAAAATACCTCGCAGCTCTACCGGACGACCAGTTATCCCCGCTGACACCCTCGCGACGAGGCTCCCGTCAGCTGTTCACCCAGCGCGGTCCCTGTCTAACGTCCAAGGGCGAGGTTGGCAAGTGCACTACCTTCAAGGAGTGCTATCCCTACTTCAAGATCCCGGATCTCAGTGCTCTCGATGGCTGGGTATTGGGCATCTACGAGACCTGCAGCTACAACCAGGAGGACGGCAGATTGAGCTTCGGTATATGCTGCGCCGATCCGCCCGAGTTGCCACCCGCCTCGGACGACGACGCCTCCGACGCTGGTGGGCCCGTTATCGAACAGCCTGACGATATCAATGTGAGTTTCCTTTTTTTTTTCTTTTCTGCACTTCTGCGAAATTGAGTTGACGAGAGGAAGAAGATCCTAGAATTGGTCCGATGAAATATTGTTATAACGCTTGTACGGTATAATTTTGAGTATAGGCTTTATATGAGCACTTTTAAAAGATTCGATAATATTTTAAAGTGTTGGAGCAATCGACACGGACAATAACACTTACATCTTCATTTTCCTATAGCATATTATTACTTGCTTTATAAGAACTAAATATTTTAATTTGAAAGTTCCAATTACTATGTGTTTAAATTTGTCTTGTTTCTCTAAATTCTAAGCTGCTCAACATTACTTAACTCGTTAACGTCTAAAAAAATAGAATAAAATACTATTTATTAATCAAATTTTATAGAAAATTTTATTGCATATTCGTGAAAAATGACTTTAAAAAGTCCCGAGTAAGAAGTTTTACAAAAACTGGCCAACGAAATGTAGAGATAAAAAATTCATGTTAAAAAAAGTACGTTTTTCTGTCCGATTGGACGATAATGGGTTACTTTTATGATTAAAAACTATACGATTGCAGAATGCCTAGACTTAAAAGTAATGAAAAATATATATTGTATAAGATTTACGCGAAATTCAACAGCAAACCATCAGATTTACAATTGAAACAAAAGTAGTATAAATAATGGTACACTTAGTTTTTAGGTTGTACAAAGTTCAAAAAAGTGACAGAAATACCGGATTTTTTGAATACTTGAAGAATTACGTACAACATTATCCTACTATGGATTTGTAATGTAGCTCTTAAAATCTTAATTTATAAACATTGAACGATTCTAAATATTTTATTCGGCGCTTATCGGTGTGTAATTTATAATAAAACTAAAAAATTTCCGTTAGGCTTAAAAAAACAATATAATAAAAAATATGTTATTTTTCGAAATCAAAAAACATTCCAAAGACTTAAGTACAATTCTCACTTAATATTCCTGTAAAAGCTGTAAATTTGTCAAAAATTTCGATTATATAATTTCTGAAAAACATAAATAAGGATATTTTTAACGGTAACCGCTACATGCAAGCTATACATTTAAAACAACGTAGAAATAAAAATAAAAAGTTAAACGCGCATAATGGCATGCGTCATAAATTCCGATTAAGAAACAAAATTCCCTGGAATATTTTCACTTATATAAATCAGTGGCTATTATCTGCAGGATAATATGTTTTTTATATACTAGTATAATTAAGCTATGAAAAGATTATTCTCTTATCGCGCATGATAACTAGAACAATGCCTACAATAATGAATATTAATTAATGTCAACAAGTTACAAAGTCAAATTGTTACATATAATTTGGATTTTTATACAAAATAACATGAATTTCAGGTAGATATAATATACAAGCACAAAATGAACGATTAATTTGTAAAAGCGCCTACAATTTTCTAAAACTATTTTTCCATCAAACATCAAGTTAGGATAACAGAGGAGAAACAGTAATGACGAGATATTTCCGCATCCACAGGAAAACATTCGGTATCCAGGCGAAGGCTCGTGGCCACCACCACTGCCAACCCATCCACCTCACCACACGATCCCGCCGCTACCCACTCACCCACCGAGTCACGGAATAGCCAGTCTACCGGTCTCCAAACCACCGAAACCTCCCCAACTGCCCAACTTCCCGAACCTCAAGCCAACGACTCAGCGACCGCACACAACCTGGCCGACCAAGAAACCCGGCGGCTTCCCCACGGTGACCCGACCTCCCACCCTACCCGGTATACCCAGTGTACCCGCGGCTCCCGCAGCCCCAGCTCCTGCGCCGCCGACCTCCTTCAACGCCGCTTGCGGTGCGAAAAACTTCAACCAGGACTTGAGACTGTCCGAGGCGTACAACCAGGACGAGGAGGAGGACACCAGGATCGTTGGCGGCACCACGACTCTCAAGGGCGAGTGGCCCTGGATCGCTGGATTATTCAATGCTGGCAGGCACATATGTGGCGGCTCGCTCATCGATGACAAACACATACTCACAGCTGCTCACTGCGTCGCACAGTAAGTCGCGTCCTTCATCTTATTGCTAATTTCGTCGGCGCTAGAATGAAAAATCCACAATGATGATTCATTTCGCAGAATGTGCAGTTTTGTTAATAAATATTAATAAATATCGTTGATATGTAGAATGAACTCGTGGGACGTTGCGCGTCTGACGGTCCGTCTTGGCGACTACGACATCAAGACACCCTACGAGACGCGTCACGTTGAGAAGCGAGTCAAACGCGTGGTGCGCCATCGTGGATTCAACATGCACACCCTCTACAACGACGTAGCCCTTCTCACGCTCAACGAGCCCGTAGAGTTTAGCGAGACCATAAGACCGCTTTGTCTACCCTCGGGCTCCAATCTCTACTCTGGCAAGAAGGCCACTGTCATTGGCTGGGGTTCTCTCAGGGAGGGTAAGCTATCACGCCGTTTGTATATATACAAGTCTTGGAAAATAAAAGATATAGGAAAAAAGTTCGCATGATTTTTTTTTTTTTTTTTTATAAAAGAAATCCTTAAATTCTTTACACGTATAAAATTTTATTTTGGTATTTAATTACACTATATGTACATGTATAACTCGCTTAAGATTCGCTTAAGATTCGCCGGTTTGAAACCAGTTTCCTGTACGTTAAAATAAAATGCTGCGGTGTAGAATTATTAAAAATTCATGAAGGAGGTATATTAAAAACTCGACGTTTGTACAGACTCTTGTCAGAAATTGATTAAACTTGTTTGAAGCATAACAACAATCAGTTCATCACTATTATCGTTAACCGCATAAAAACGCTATACCTACTGATAAAAATATTATAAACAATTTGTAGGTGGTCCGGCGCCGAGTAAATTGCAACAAGTCACTATTCCAATTTGGACTAATGGCGTATGCAAACAGAAGTACGGAACTGCTGCACCTGGTGGAATTGTGGAGAGCTTCCTCTGCGCGGGTGAAGCGAGTAGGGACTCTTGCTCGGTAAGTTTATTTACAAAATACGATTACTTATTTCATGAAAATATTTACATCTTTTCAGTATTTGCTCTCTGTCTAGTAAACAACTGCAATAGGAAAACTTTTATATTCGTTAGATTTTTTCTAAGTAAACTCTAATTCTTTATTTTTTTTCTTTTTTTTTTCTGAAACTCAAAAACAAGAAATTTAAAAAAAAACTAATAATTTTAAAGTAATTATTTTAGATTTGTTAAAACCGCAATGTTTTATAATCTTATTTTCTCTTATTCAAAATATATACATGTATAAATTTTAAAGATATGTATAAAAAAATTGATCAATATCTATAAAATTTTAAATATTGTTGTCCGAGTTATTATACTATACTGCAGTTAATCCCATCTTTATCATTCATTTTTAAATAAATTTTAAAAGATATAATAACTAATAAAATTGACATATATTTACATTAACATGAAAGTTAAACGAGTTATTATTCATAACTTATTACGTAATTTTGCTGTAAATTGAAAATTCACTTATTAACGCATTGACTTGTATAACAAGCTTATTAATTTAAGCAAGGTAAATATTCTTTAACAAAAATCAGTTCTCAACCTAAATAAACAGGAACCATAATTTGAAGATCCCAATTCTTAATATTCGCAGGGTGACAGTGGTGGTCCTTTGATGGTGAATGACGGCCGCTGGACCCAAGTCGGTATCGTCAGCTGGGGAATTGGCTGCGGCAAAGGCCAATATCCCGGAGTATACACGCGCGTCACGCACTTCCTACCCTGGATTTATAAGAATCTGAAGTAAATCGTTACAGGAAAAAAAGCTTGAATCATCTCTTTCTTTCACTTTATCATTGACTCTTTCTCTTTCGCTTCATCCTTACTCGATCCAAACGCAGCATGAGGCGTCTCCTTTTCCTCGGGATGAATGATGCGTGTGCGGAAAGGGAAACGATCTCTCCGCTCAGTTCGTAAGGATGCCAGATCTCTCGAACGCTTCGAATTTTATAATTAGTTTGTAGACGCGAATTTTCACAATATGTATTTTTAAGCCAAATTGCTACAAAAAATGAGGAGCCCTTGGACGCTACGAAATACGCGTGCATGGGTTTCATATGAGAAATGTTTTTCACTTCTTTTATTTTCTTACTATTCGGTTCGTACCCAGAAAATTGTTTAATTAAATATCGTGAAGCTAAAAATCTTGCAACGCATATAGTGTGTTAACAAAACGCACAAAATTTTTAACCATTTTCATTTTTTTCTCCTTGGTAATATTTCTCGATTTTAATGGAAGTCGATAAAAATATTGTATTCCAAGAGATATTTATCGTGCAAAAAAAATGAAAATCCACGGACTTTTATTTACTATAACATTTTTCTGGGTGCATGAAGTACGCGCATGTGTCTCATTTTTATGCTAGTACCTCCCGGTACAACTGGATACATGCACAACTTCATCACGAAAGTTCAAAACATATCTCATCATTATTTATAAATCACATCGTAATGATTTATTTTTTACGTTTCGGTTATAATTAGTATTTTTTATCGAAATGTATGACTATGTAAGTCTTTAGAACAGACCTTCGTACTATCATTATACGTAAGTTCGTATATAAAAATAATTAGCGTTAAAAATGATAAAAATCGCATCAAATAACGTAAATTTGTCTAAAACTCCTCTCCATATGATAAAACGAAATGTTGACAACAATCGACGATCATGTATCGCAGCTGCTGACGTTAAGATGTTGTAAAATATTGCGCGCTGAAAGAATAAAAAGAATACGTGTCTTTATAATCCATAAGTGTACCATTAGTAGTATTTTTAAATTATAAAAAATTGCTCTTTAGACATGTATTTCATTTCTTGATATTATTTTATGTATTTCTTTTATTAATAAAACAATTGTCCAAAAGTTTGTTGTTGTTACTTATTTTACTTTTATTCTTTATGATAGGAATAAAATATTTCTTATTGAAAAAGATCAAGTCTTCTATCCATTTAAATCTAAATAATTCTGTACCTTGAAAATAGCACGTATCGTAATTATCATCAGGTTGTGGGACGAATGGTGGCGTAGCCTTTTGGGGCTCGCTCCAAGGGAATTCCTTGAATAGTTTCATGGTGCGAACTTCTTTGGCGGTCGGTCGTACATTCTGATCGAGTGTGAGCAAAGAGTCGATAGCCTCGATGGCATTGGCGGAGAGACTTTCTTCGTCTTCAGGCCAAGGCACATCCCTCGCCAATATGTTAGCAAAGACAGCCTGGGGTGTCTCGTCGTTGAAGGGCGGCACTCCTGTGCAGAACTCGAACAAGCAAACTCCTAGCGCCCACCAGTCTACTGCTGCTCCATGACCTTGAATTTCAATTTAATTTTAAGAAAATGTTAAATTCTTATCTATCATATATTTTTGAACAAAGTAATTCTTGCATAAAGTGAACAATAATAGCCATGAATATTGTACATTAACATCCAATTATATTCAAATTTAGAGATATGCCATAGATTTTGTCAGACCTCTGTGTATCCTTTTAGGTAATAAAAGTAATGTCCATGAATCTTTCCAACTGACCTTGACGAAGGAGCAGCTCCGGGGCCAAATAATCTGGAGTACCCAAGATTCTCTCTTCTGAACGATTTACACCAGCTTGCGTCCCTCGCCTTACAGATTTTGGAGTTCTATAGGGCGTATAATTATTGCCTGATGCAGCTGGTGTCTTAATAGGAGAAATCCCTTGTGGCAAACGATGCTGAACCTGAATCTCACTACCACTGTGATCCTCGCTTGGAGTTTCTGGAGTCATATTAGACGGTGGCAGATCGAACCTCGTCGACTTCAACAACTGCGGTTTCTCTTCTTCCTTTTTTGCCATTATCTCGTCTTTGCGTTGACGTTGCTTCGTAGACGAAACTGGAGTGCTGAAGGCAACCCTGACAGACCCGCTACCTGTTTCAGTCTTCACAGTACCATCCGATTCCTGGACCTTACGACTGAAAGTTGTAACAGCAACCGGAGGACTCCTGCAGACGAAGATGTTTCCTCGGTTCTTCCTTTTTGGTGTCAAATCGCCATCCAGACCCATTAAACTGATTTCTCGCGTTAAACCTGTACCTTGTGATATATGATTATTCCTTTTTCTTTTTGTACCTCTACCTAGAGTATTTTTGCATGTACTCAATGGACTAGTATGATGAGGCAGAGGATGTTGGGAGTGCTCAGCTTCTAATGTAGATTCATCCGTTTCCTCAGCATTGTTGTTGTTATTCTCTGTGGCAGATGATATTGTTGAACCTGTTGAGGAAGATGCCTCGCATGTGTGATAGCTACTAGCAGTGGAGCTTTCACTGGAGAATGCAGACACTTTTATGTCTTCAGCTGAATGAAATGGTGTGACACCAGATACTCGAGAATAGTCTCCTGACGGAATACCTGAAGAAGCAATTGAATTCGAGGAATGGTGTATATTTAGATTTCCTCTCATTTGAAGTTCTGGTAACAAATCCACAGCAGGATCACTTCTATCACTGGAATTCAGTAGATTCGAATCTCCACTTAGCGTTGACTTTAATCCAGAATCAAAAGTTAAATGTGATGTTAAAGAAAGAAGTTGTCCAGGAGTTCTTGTGTAAAAGCTTGGAGTACAGTTTACTAAGTCTGATATCTCAAGATCTCGATGTAGAGTTGATATTTTACTCAGCCCAAAATCAGTTAGTTTAACGTGACCTTCCTTTGAGAGAAGCATGTTGTCTGGCTTCAAATCTCGATGAACAATGCCATGAGAATGCAGATATTCCAATGCTAGGCAAACTTCAGCTGTGTAAAAAGCAGCCATCGATTCTTCCATGTAGCCATATACACCTACTAAACTTTTTAGATCACCTCCTACCATATATTCCATTACTAAATAAACACTAGTAACGGATTGAAGAGAGTAGAAAAGTTGAACACAATAAGGACTTCTAACAAGTGCCAATGCATTTCTTTCTATGACTACTTGTGATGCCATATTCTTGTGAATCATTTCATTCTTCTTCATTACTTTTATAGCATATATTTGGTCTGGATTGGTTCGCTTATACCCTAAAAACACTTTACCAAATGCCCCTCTACTTATAGGCTTTACAATTTTAAAATCTTGTATATCTGGTACCTAAAAGTTACAAATTGGTATAAAATATTTTGCACATTTACTTCAAATAACAATTAGGTATCATAAGCTGTACTTTACCTTAGCTGTTCGATTAACAATTTTGGAAATAGTATTGAATATAGAATTATCTATGTGTTTAAGTTCCGAAGTGGACTGCTGTGGAGTAGTAACTCCATTGCACATGTGATGCTCAGGATCACTATCAGGCACGTCGTCGACATTGAGCGTTGAATTGGACGCATCCTTGACATTGGTAACTTCGGAAATGATCGAGCTCGGCATCTTCAGTACTGCTGTTTCCATTCGCGGATGTAAATGCACGGCTACGAAGCCTCGACGAGTATTGCACAGTAAAGTTGGGCGTAATATCTCCCACTCCGTAAATTCATCGAATAGATCTACACATATCCGGAGGGCTGCCTCGTGCAGGTCATGACTGGCTCAATGTTTTGAAATCTTTAAAAGGTCTCGCGACGGTTATACACTACACCTTTTTTATTTTAAATGCGGCCAAAAAGCGCTGCTATCAACTACATTGGCGCGCACGCGCTGCCGCCAACTCTG
The DNA here is from genome assembly GCA_900490015.1 of Megastigmus stigmatizans. NCBI lineage: Eukaryota > Metazoa > Arthropoda > Insecta > Hymenoptera > Megastigmidae > Megastigmus > Megastigmus stigmatizans. The sequence goes on from UELV01180806.1 coordinate 55,560, forward strand.
ATGGCCTCTCTGCGTCTATTGAATAATGAATATACACTATATATATAAATATATATA
>UELV01180809.1:7883-19670 GCA_900490015.1 Megastigmus stigmatizans
CACACACACACATATATATATATATGTATGTGTGTGTGTGTAAATCTACTGTTCATATCACGTACGTATCATCGTTTTACATATGTATATATCATAAAACACGAGCTTGTATACGTTGGAATACACACACATACATTGTTTTATATATATGCTATATATGTAAAAATGTAGTGGCTACACTTACACCTACAGACACAACATAAATGTACTACAAATACTTCGGTGCATTTGTGCACGAGTATAGAATACTGGAAATTCTAAATGCGTGTCTATATACTTGTGAATTTTACTTGGGTGAAAGTTTAAAAAATAGAAGACATTATTGAAATTAAAAGAAATATTAGAAGTTAAAAATCCAAATAGTTGATTAAACCCAAATTTTTGTGACGCGCATAAAATTTTATTTCGTAAGATATAAACAATGCATCTATATATGTATTAGGCTTACATGCATGACACGCATCAATCCAAATTGAAATGTAAAAGCTTATAACGTAAAATATAGGTGCAATTATATGCATCGAAGTGTTCGTGTGTCAAAACGTACACAGAAGCGTGTACCTCAGTCGTACGTCGTACGTGATGCATATATATATATATGTACAGGGTATACGTTTTTGCGGAGGTAGAGAGGCAGTCTACCGAGTACCGGTGTCGGGTATATAGAAAAGAGGGGAAACGGCGACGCAACGACGATGACAACGACGACGATGACGACGACGACGGCTACCGCAGAAACGATGGAGAAGGAAGCGAACGCGAAGGGAGAGAGAGAGCGAGAGAGAGAGAGGAAGGCGTTTTACCCAGAGTAGGGGAAAAATAGCAAGCAGTACAATGTGCGGCTGCTGCTGCGTCGCTGCAACGCTAAATTGAAAATTATCTATTTACGCGGCTAAAGAAATGCTAATTTTAAGAAGCAGCGTAGCTGATGAGTGCATTTGACCTGCCGCTGACGGAGTTGATCTAATTATACTTACTCTCAATAACAATGCGAAACAGGGTTGATTACTTACCGACTGAGAGTAGGGCAGAAATGGAGCTTTAGACTATACTAGCTACTATCTGCGGTCTCGTTGCACTCCTTATTGATTTTATTTTTAGAATAACATAATCAATTTGTTTATTTCAATCAGTTGCAATAATATTGTTTTGTTTCGCATGTTATGTATATAGCAAATGGCTTGATTGAATTCGATCATCGTGTGGGTATAGATGACTCGATCGTTCGTCTAATAATAGTTCAAGATTCGCGATCATAGATTGAATATCTAAAATAGCGAAAGCGCATTTTCAAATTTAAACCATTGACGCTCTGGCGAAAAGTCCATTTGGAGTACTTGGTACAAGACAAAGATTCGTGTAAATCTTGAGGTGCTTGAATCGTTTATCACGTGATCATGATTTACAAATAAAATTTCATTGCAATTACCGCTTTTGTAAAGTTTTCGGTGCGTATTTGTAATCATTCACCGAACTTACTTCGAATAAATGTTATGCATACACAGCGATAAATATACTTCCGGTGTTTTTGACATTAATGTATAAAACTCTAATATGATTCACATTTATAACTTTTAAATTCAAAGTAAATCTACATAAAAAAAGACTAATAAAAATATTTGTCCACAATTTGCACAACTTTTCTGTTTACTATGCAATGTTGCGTAATTGCACCCTTATCTTTTCATCTCCCTTCGTGTCTAGCCATACACTTCCCTGCATACTGGGGAGTGACTAAAATACAACACAACCGAATTACGTAAAAAAAGGAAGCAAAAAAAGCAAAGCAAAGTGAAGCAAAAGAACGTGGAAGAACAATATTATGTTTAATTCCATTGTTCTTTTCTAAAAAGTTTTACGTTACAAAAAATTAAAACTATTACTGTTTGGAAAAGAAGATTTAAAAGACTAGATTTAGTCGTAGAAGTAAAGAAGAAAAGAAATATTTTCGGTACTGCAAAATTTAAAAAATCGATAAAGATAGAAAATTCGGTCAGATAATACCTTGGATCTTGATCGAGAGTATCAGGTATACCTTCTTGTGATTTTTCATTTGTTTAAAGGCTGTGAATTGCATAACAATAGATATTTAAGTGCATACATGCTATATATAAATTACACTTAAGGGGGGTATACACCTATAAATTTTTTTAAATTACAAACAATTTAAGACCAATTACATCAAAATTGATCAATCGGTTGGACCTGTAGGTTACACCAAAGCCAAATTTTTGAAACTGACACAACATAAGATAAAATGGGCATAGAGGCTTCTACTAGAGCTCATTTTGTCAGGAATCCAATATACTTTTAGAATATTATGTGGAAATTTTACTAATTATTATAATTTTTTTGTTTTAGGTGAATGAACATCAAAAAATTTATAGGTGTATACCCCCCTTAAGCACAAGGACAGTAAAAAAAAAACATTATTTTTTGTTATATAGTACATATTTATAAAGTAGATATGGGCAGCTGTGTCCAGTCAGACTTGTCTTGCCTCGTAAACTAGAATCACCATTTTTTAATGACCGTTGGAAAACTTAATTTTTATCTCAACACTTGGGTTTAAAAATAAACAATCGTGAGAATATAAGTCTCTTGGAAGAAAAATAAAATTAACAAGTATAGGATTCCTTCTAGTTTATTTTAAAATTATGGTCTTGCTATAGTCGACTATGTATATACTTAATCGGAAGATTCAAGCGTCAGAAAGCTGATTTAATTGCTGTTCTATTTATCAGCTGGGCTCAATCAACCGTTAATTAGGTAACAGTTATTGCCACGGCTCTATATATCGACATGATATCCTAATTATCGTGGAGAAAATTAATCTTCTTTTTTCAACTTGCTTCAGTTACGATTCAATTAGATTATCAAATAAGTACATGTATACGCGATTACATTCCGCATGTGCCAGCAGAAAACACGAGCAAACGTCAAATCAAGCACGACCTTGCAGCTTGTATATATCTTTATACAAACATATCGTCGGTCGAAGTGTTCCAGCAGCTCGGTCGAGCTGAATATATATCGAGCACCGCGGCTCAACAGCAAAGTAGGCGAGCGTCAATTGACGGTGGGTGTCATTTGACTGACCGCAGAGAGCCGAGGGACAAACGAGCTGCTCCCGCTTTCCAACGCACTCGTTCTCCCGCGCACTGCGGCGATTTATTATACACGCACACGCGCCTGTGTCTGCGGTTTCTTCGGCTTTCTTTCTCTTTCCTTCCCCTTTTCTTCCTGATGCACTCTGCGCACTTTTTTCCTTCCACTCCTGGTCTGCGCGCACACACTGCTGCACACCTACGTATACGATGACTAATCTTCGCTGCTTTCTGCGCGCCTGTCTTTATTTTCCCCCGACCCTCGGGCCACCTCCTACTTCATTTCTCGGCGTATACTTAACACTTGAGCGATCTATGAATGAAATTATAACGATGTTACAGACCGGGAATGAGAGTGCAGGTGGTCTTCTCTGTTGCCAAGCGCTCGGCTTCGAAAGATCTATAGTATTTTATGGGGGAGGGGAGTCACAGAAAGTGCGCAGACTATTTCGAACTTTACCGTTATAGCTTTCATAAAAAAAGCCGCTCCGGCGCGAATTTACTGAAAGTGAAGCGACCGATAATACGGGTGCGCGAGCGTGTATTAACGCAAAGTAGATGCATATCGGGCACTCGCTCTATCTACTTGCTTATACTTACAGATATTATATATATATACAACTCGGAAAAAGAATGACTTTTAGTTCGTTAAGCAGTCATTTAGTCGTGTGTATACCTGCAAAATCGGCATCGTCGATGTCCTATATATATATGCAAACAGGTATAAATAATACACGCGTCTTTGCCTTGCTTTCTCGTTTTCCTTCGGCGTTCGCAGCCGATTTCGCTTCCTCTTTAGCAGCCACTTGCGCCGCAGCCGCCGCTCGTCCCAGTTCTGTCCCTTCAAAGCCGCTTTTCTCTTCAACTTCCCACTTTGCTTTTAGGTATATATTATATACGCGTGAGCCTTTCTCTTTTATCGTATGCTGTATAACTACTTATATGTATATACATACTTTGTTCGCTCGCGCTACCCTGAAGTGAAGCTGCGCTGGCCGTCCATCTCGCACATGTGCTAAAATAGGTGTATGTACTGCGTGCACGACGAAACACGTGTATTTTGATGTTGAACGGTGCAGTGAATCATGAAGTCTGACTGAATTTAAATATACGAAGCAAAAAATATAAACTTCTTGTATAAGAATATAAGAACCAAATATGATGAAAATCGTTTAAAATATTACTCAAATATATTAACTTTTGAAGTTTATAAAAGTATACTTTTAGTATAATTTATTTTTCTTACAAATACTAATATTTCTACACACAAGATAAATATTATTTTAATTGATACAATCTTACAATCTTAAGTAATGAACGAGATTGTGAAGTTACAATATAAAATTTTCATGAATCACCGGCATGATTCATACTTTTCGAACCCATAACGATGCAAGCGCTTAAATTAATAATATATTACGTATAGAGTAAAAAGTGGTATATGATTACGTACTCTTTATATAATACAATAAAATTTTATTGCAGGTATGCTGCATCTTTCTACTTTCTATATATATATATATATATATATGTGTGTGTATCTCGCAGCGTGCGCGTTATTATTTCAAATAAAATTTTATGCACAGTACACTTTTCGCATAAATATCTAAAGTATCAAAAACTGGAATAATTTATTTCGAAATGAAGCAGGCCCGTAATTTGCATACGCGCGATTTATTAAAAGAGGTGAAGAGTTGGATACGCGCTGAATACTCACGCGAAAAGATAACAATCGTATATACTTAAATACTAAAAATGTGAAGTTGAATTTATACTTGATATTTCAAGCTGAGAGGCCTACTTGGCTTCAAATCAATACGTACTACGAGTAAATTTTTATCAAGGATTTTTATTAGCTCGTATCTTTCATTTTTATTATGTAGGTATATACCGTATCCGACAGATTTCAAGCGCAACATGAATATTGTTATTTTCCTGTCAATATTACGACAATTCGTGTACCCACTTTTAGAGCTGTATCGATTAGCATATACTCCAATTTTTATTTAAAAATTTAATATACTTAGACCTCATATTTATTTGTATAGACTAAGTTTGTTTTTTTATAATAATAATATATATATATATATATATACATCAAAGTTGACCAGTTATACCAGTCAAAGAAAGTAATATTCCCAAAATCACCGACATGTTTTCCCTCGAAATTCACAGCGTAAGGTATGATGTTTCAGAATTTGGTTCAAGAACGGTGATATATCTCGCGAACGCACATTTTTTTTCCTCGACTTAAAAAAACAGTGCTTCTTAACTTTATTTACGTATAGAAACTCTTTGAAAACGTTACGATCGAATCGGAGCTACCGACAGAATAATTCAAATGTAAAATTATCGATGAATCTCTATACGTATATAAAAAAAGTTAAAAAGCACCGCTTCAAAGTCGACAGTAAATGGAGAGTATACGGAATCGACGATTTGTCCCACTCGAAGAAGAACAAGGGGGACGATATATAATATAATAATGATCTAAACGCGATAATCCCTCGTTCCCTCGTTCTCCGCGCGTCATGTCTCTCCCTATAACCGTTTATATTCCATATCTCCATGGCGCATTAATACGATATAATAATCCTCCGCCTCGCAACAGAGCTCCAAGTGCAAACGACGAAAGACACGTGCGCTCACGGGCGTCTATATGTATATCGCAAGCGTAGGACGCCCGCAACTCCACGTCATATACGTATATACATACGTACACATATAGCTAAGACACAATGCGTATAAAAAGGCGCGCGTGCGTCGAGCCGCTGCTCATCGCGGTAGAGGAGGCACTTGAGTATATTCCGCACGTCTCTTCTAGGTGAGTCAACTCGAAGAGGCAACGGCACCGAGGAATTTCGCATCGGTCGATCTTCGTAGCGCCGCATTTGCGTATATACACACGCGCACGTGTTCCATAATACGTTTGTCCGGGGTATATCGTATCGATGGATTTTCTGCGCTTAGCTACGCCTCGCGCCCGGCTATCCGAACTCCACCGAGGTCTATGCTAATGCTGCATTGTTTTTATTAGCTATAAGTATACGATGTGAGCTACGTGTGTACACTCGATGCGTATACATATATATATGCACTTGCATCTGCGTAGTTTCCGTACCTATATATACACGGGTAAGAATCGAGTGTCATTAGCGTTTTATGCGAGTCTCGGTTATGGCGCATTTGCGCATCAGGCTTTTGTGCATAAAACCAGTAGGAGTCGTGATATGCGATTCATCCTGCGGTCTTTTGTATTTGAATCGACTGCGCATATGGCCGCGAAGACATTGCAATGTGTTTTGTTCTGCATAAACTTGTGCTTAGGGAGTTTTGGATGAAGAAACATTTTTATGTTGTCGCTAAATTAATTTTCTAAAATTCTAATGTTGAACAAAATCATTTGCAATGTATCTATTGTGTCCAAAACAGAGTTGCGTGTTTATTGGAAAATGCTGCAGTAGCGTGCATATCTATTGAAAATAAACGTTGAAGCCACTCGACCGCAAGCTTAAAAATACCATTGATTCTGCGGTGAATGCCAATACTCGTCACATACGCGTTTTCATCAAAACACTATTCTAAGCTCGGCATTCGACTAACTATCAAACACGATTTATCTATTCTAACGCCCACTCGTTTATGACTTTTCGGAGTAAATACGCGGCAATTTGCATCCATTCGAAAAATCAGCCAATCTATGAAATTATTTTTCACAAGTAAAGAACGTGGTACTGTGAATAATTAAAAAATTTAATTAAAAATCAATGTAATACGTTTAATTTTTTAAGATTCATGTTGTATAATACACATTTACAATTTATCGCTATGATTAGGATGAAATTTGTCACACGTAACTAAATTTACTTAATAGCTCCATCCATGCATAGCTTTGAAAGTAGAAAATAGTCGAGACCGGTCAGATATAAGCTAGTTCAAATATAGATATTTCTGCGACGCAAAATTCTTAAACATTAATCATCATTTTTGACGTAATGGTGTTAAAGGCTAAAATCATCGCCATATCTTCAAATCATATTCTTCCATTGTTAAGAGTATTGAGGTAGCTACATCTAATTAACAAATAAACATTTTTATATATTCGGATGGAAAGAATAGATTAGATATTATTGCATGTTCAAAATAAATTTTAGTAAAATTCTTTTTTATCTATATCTATAAATTTTTATTGCTAAATTCTACACTTGATAAGTATTAATTTTGTTTATCAGGCCAGAAGTAAGCATTGCGTCGCAACAGGTATAATGACGATTATTTTCTTAATAACTCAAGATTATTATATCGCCGCTTCTCCTCGACTTTTTTTTCGTTTTAAACAAGTCAAAAATATAAAAGATCTCAACAAATTTTTTAATAAGGCTTAAATAATGTAAGATTTAGGTCTTCCATAACAAGTTGATGAAAACGCGTAGTGACGCGTATTGGTACTCACCGCAGAATCAATGGTATTTTTAAGCTTGCAGTATTTTCCGACAAACGCGCAACTACGTTTTGGACACCTTAAGCAACAACTTCAACAAATGAACAACTTTGTAACAAGTTAATAGTGTCTACTTTTACGAACATTGATTGAAACAATACTAAAATCACCAAAATCCTGTCAAACATGTAGAATATATAGACACTGTTCTCAAGCTTCAGGTGTAATACAATACGAGTTTGCGGTCTTTACATACCGCAATCAAAACAAAAACAATACAGAGTTCTCCTAATAGAGTCAGTCTTCTCGAATATCCACCTAAAAGTTTACTTAAATTGATCTTCTTCCTTAAAGGTATCTTTTGGTCGAGTATTAGAAATCTTTAAGGAATTGTATCTTATCTTAAGAAGATTGCGTTTGATGAACTGATAAACAGATAAGGAGGTCACTGTAATCCAATAACAGTATTTCTTTTGCTGTGCGCAATCACGATCCTTTGTTCCTCACTTCAATTTTATGAATAACAGTTTAAATTTAATTACCGACTATCGTTGCATTTTGGTTTCTATAATATTTTCTTGGTGCCGGCATAAAAAAAATGTACCGCAAAGCCAAAGGGATTTTCGACTCTTATGTGTCTGACATCGATTTGCAACAAGCGGCAAAAGGAATCATTTCATATGCCTTGATATATTGTCAATTACTGATCGCACTGCCGTTCACCATAATCTTTTTTAAATTGAAGTAAGTATAATATGCATGCGTTACGTGTTACCTATTACTTTTTAAGGTAATAAATAGGTTAAGTATACCAAAATATGTTTTGAAATGTGATCAGATTTTACGTTAAGTTTATATCGAAACTTATCGTGGGCTGTTGATAAACTAGAATATACACAAACAATAATATTTAAATAGGTAGATGGTTATTAATTGTGTCAAACCTATTATACAATATATAGCATTAGGTTACATATTTTTTGACCTCGACTAAAGTATTGGTTTGAATTTCATTAGGCGTCGTTGGTTCGTAAATGCAAAATGTTCTTTCTGCAAGCTTTATTCGCGGTCTTGTAACCACTGCAAGCGAATCACTGATCTTCCTAAGGTAAAAAAAATCTAATTTAAATATTGCAAGTTCACAGCTGCTTATAGATAAAGATGATTGTACTAGCACGACAGATTTTATATAAATATTTCTCACTTTTAGAATTCGCTCGAGGAAGATACAATATCTTCGTGCTCTGAAGATAATGAAAAGGCAAGCGTAAGGCTTTTATTAAAAGTAAATACTATTGATTTCTAGTTTCAGAAGAATAATTGTTTAAATTCTTTCATTTAGACGACAATAGATGTTACCAACAATTATGCAGGTTCATTTGAATCTCCTAGTGGAAGAGTTTCCAATGGTGAACGTAAAAAACATGATCAAGTCATGTATCAGGAAAATAACTCTTATATGAACAGTGTAATAATGAAAGTTTTATGAATATAATTAAAACATAGCAAGATTTGTTTATTTAATTTTAAATTGAAATAATCAATCTTTCGATTTTTCTGAAAATAATCACTCTGATCTTGTATTACTTTCGATGTCTCGATTTAAGATGGATTTAACAATATTTTGCTCGGACCTGAATAATGTTTGTCATAACTTATGAAAAACTTTGTTAATACAGACATTACCTAATAAATTGATGCGAGATGATCTCATCGCACGGTACGAGTTGTTGAATGTCGCAAAGAAGCTCTATTCAAAAATGAAGCAAGTACACGAAAAGGAGAAGGCATTGCGTGGCATCGCAGAAAACGCTACACTAATTTCCACCAATCTCCAAAATCAATTCCCCAATCGGGTTTCACGAATCCGCCGTAGAAAATGTTTTTTTACTAAATCTTATAACGAATCGCTGAAGGTGAGCTTATTGTATATGATATATATCCTAGAAAATTTTTTAATACAACATAGCCCTACTGAAAAAACTCACCTGAGATCTCATGCCAAAATCTCATGTAATGATTTTTTTGCCTTTTTACACATTTTAAACTAATCTTAGTCGATTAATGACTATTTTTGGAAAATTCGAATTTAGAAAATTTTTGTTCGAATTTTAAAAAAATAATCGTTAATTGACTAACAATGGTTTTAAACGTGCAAAAAAGCAAAAAAATCATTACATGAGATTTTGGCATGAGATCTCAGGTGAGATTTTTCAGTAGGGAGTTTTTTTGATGGGTACATAATTTTTAATACAGATATTTTAATGAGTATATTGAAAACAGAATGTAAAATTTTTAAGGACTAACGCGAAAAGTATTTAAAATATATAACCGATGGTACTGTTAAAAAATTGCAAATCTTACATTGTACTATTTATACATGGAAGTAGATGCAGTCTGAGTATTGTATAGTACCGATTATAATTTTTAATTTAAAATTAATAACTAATAATTTAAAATTAATTTATTGATCATATATTTGCAACGGTATAATATAAAACACACATAATGCTACGGTCAGTATTCTATGACCTATATTTTACTATTAAAATAATTTTAATGCATAACAGGAGAACTCGACTTTTTGGAACAGAGAAAAAGATGAAAAGAATATGGTACATATTAAATTAGTCGCTTTAGAAGAGCAAGTAAACCAATTGAAAGAGATGCACATAAGAGAAGTAAGTTTACAATATAAAAATTAAAAAAGAGTACTTATTTACTTTACTAATGTATATTAATAATAATTACTTGCAAATATGTCATTTATTGTTAGCGTGATTATAAGTGAACGAAATTTCAAATGTAAAGCAAATATCGGTATTACAAACGTGAAGACATTTGATATTAACTTTTGCTACTTATATATAAATTAAAATTAAAAAAATAATTTCAATTTCAGATCGAATCATTCTTTGATAATATTAAAACAAAAGAAACAATTGTTAGTAAGTTAGAAAAATTACATACAGATATTATTCAGTTATTTAAACAAATGCAGCAAGAGAATGAGTACGACTTAAAATCCAAGAATGTAGATGAATCGACTGATAGCAAGGAGATCTATAAAGAGGTAAATATACATATTTATTAAATAACAATGATTTCTCTGTGGCTGATTTAAATATCTATTACGTATAAATCACACGTAAATATATAAGCGGGGTTAATAGTTTTATCGATGACTGACAACCTATTTTTATTAAGCAAAGATTTCATAGCTTTACAACTTAAATTTAAATACAATCAATTATGTTCTGGGAATTTTGAAATTATAATAGATTGTATTATAATAAGTATATGTATATTGATTAAAACCGGCAATTAATGAGAAAACGATCATTTCGCCGCAAAAGGAATTCCTCTTAAAATAGCTACCAAATGGAAATCCGTTTGAAAATAAATGATTTCGTTTTAATAACATATAAGTTTTTTCTTTCTTTTTGTTACAAAGTGATTTACTTCCCTCACAAGCGGAGGTCACAAAAGGATTTTTTTAAATTCATGTTATTTTACATATTCAGGTTAGTACAGAAGAGGGGGTTAGCGACATTGAAAAAGATCTTCCCACAGATGTTAATCAAGAAGACAATGATTCTGACGACAAATCCGTACAAAAACATCATTTGTCTATATTGTTAGAACACCGCAATCATTGTAAAGAGGTAAATTCCCTATACAAAATATTGTTCGCGCTGTAAAATTAAATTCAATTTTTTTTTCATGACTATTTCCGAAGTACAAAAGTTTCTCGTTAATGAACTTTTATATTTTTTTTACCATTAACTTCTTATACATATAAGCCAGTATCATCTATCAGAAATGTTTATAGTAAATTAAGGGGGTCGTCTACCTTCACGCCCAAATTTCGGCCTATTTTTGACGATGGATTGCAAAAAAACTACACATGATATTGACACAATTTTTTTTTTAATTTTATTAGTTAATTCTCAAACTTGGATATATAAAAATAAAACAATCACTTTTGTTAATATTCTGCCCTTGACGCGTCCTTGAAAAGCACCACTGCCGGAGCGACGTAGTCAAACCGCTGGCAAGAGATTTCAGCCTCAGAACGTTGAAACATAAAAACATTTATTTTTACTTAATGCTTACTACTCCAATTACAAGGTGACACAAGCTTTTTGGAATATTTGAAAATCTGTCAAAATGGCAGCGATTTAAAAAAATGCATTTTCGTACCATATTTTTCGAGCTAAAAAGAACTGTAAAAAATCG
>UELV01180811.1:0-13755 GCA_900490015.1 Megastigmus stigmatizans
ACCATGTTTCCTTAAAGTTTAGACATTTATTCGACGGGTTAATGAGGTTCCAAGTTCATTGCAGACGGGAAACGTATCGGAAATTCGATTTATAAAGAACAAAAGGATGGAAAAATCACGTTTTTTTTGGTTTAAACTAAATTTTCTTATAGTTTATAAATTTTTAGAAAAATGTAAAGGTCACCATCGGAAAGAGCTATTCTTAGCCTATAAAAATATGTATTTTCTTAAAGATTTACTAACAAATTGTGTCTTTAGCAGAACGATGAAAAAAGAGTGAAATTTATGCCATCTTGGGCGTTTACGGGTTACAACCTTGAGTTTCTTTGTTATAAACTCTAAAATAATTGTTTTGTTCTTGTCAATTATTTTAGTAGCATGAATTTTTTCAGATTTTTCTGATTAGTGGAACATGATTTAAAATATTAAAAACCCGATTTTTCACCGATTTCAAAAAATTTTTTACGATAAAACACCAAGCAGAGCACCGATAAATATTTTGTCGACTTATTTTCGGTCAAAGAGGTTTAATTTTTTTCGATTTTTTTGGGAAACGAAAAATTATTAAAAAAAATTAAAACCCCGATTTTTGGTCAATTTTGGAATTTTTTTCGGTAAAACTCCAAGCACAGCGCTAGTAATTATTTTTCAAACTTTTTTTCAACCAAAAAGGTAGTATAAATTTTTTTCGATTTTTTGTGGAATCGAAAAATCATTTTTAAAAATTAAAAAGTCGATTTTTGGCCAATTTAGGGAATTATCTCCTGCCAAATACGAGACTGAGCTTTAGAAAAAAGCTTCTGCACTTTGTTACCGACTGATAATATTAGTTGAATTTATTCAGATTTTTTAAATACTGGAACATCGATTTAAACAATTAAGAACTTATTTATTGCTGCAAACATATAATACGAATTGTTATTAGTTGAAAAAAAATAAGCTTAAGTATTCAGTAAAGTTAAAGTTGCTATAATTTAATACAATGCAGCCAATCAGCGAGAGACTGATAGAATCGAAGGCCTTTCGGTAATCGAACGAGAGGAGCGTAGTAACCAGGCCCTGCTCAATATTCTTCCTAATGCTATCCGTCAGATGAAGCAGCGCAGTCTATGTACTATATTCCGAGCGAAAGCCAAACTGAAAGGGTAGTAGCAAATTATTTGATTTGAAATAATTCATTATTTGCTTCGCGATGCACTTATCGAATATCTTGGCGAGGTGTGGCAGATTAACTATAGGTGGGTTATCCGACGGTGAAGATGGAGAGCAGCATTTGTTAAATTGAATTATGAAGGCCTTTTTCCAGGGTGCAGGGTAGTCGTGTGTAGCAAGGCTGTGATTGCAGATCTTCGTTATAAGAGGAAACAGTGTCGTGAAAATTTTGATCAGGTGCTTTAAAGGTAAGCCGTCTGGACTTTGACCGTGGGACTTATTCATGAGTGAGTGCGCTGCGGCTGATATCTCGGAAGGTGATAGTGGCTCGAAATGAAATATAATACCGTCATCGTCGTAATTTTCGCTTAATATACCGTCGAGATGACAATACGAACATGGAGGATGGGCACTCGCCGTATCTGAATAGTACTGGTTCAGTTCACTTACATCAAAGAAGCTTGTAGCCACTGTACCTTTATCTTTGGTAACACCCTCCCTACTCAAGAGCCTCCAAATAAGCGCTCGATCAGAGAGCGAAGCGATTTCATCTCGAAGGTAGCGTTGCTGAGCCGCAGTGAGGCGTGACTTTAATTCTCTTCTTGGTTCACGATAGCGAGTTAATAGGACTAGTGAGCTCGTTCGCTTTGATTTTCTATATAGTAAATCGCGCTCTCTGCAAAGACGCTTCAGATCTGACGTGATTCAAGGTGCGAATGGCTTCGTTATAACATGTGACCGGAAAGGTGCCAGGCGGTTGAACTGCAGCAACATGGCATGATTGAAGGTCTGGACCAAGGATGATATATTCAAGTCGCCGCCAACATCAAATTTTAATAAATTCGATAACGCAAGGCAAACGTCGTCAGAAAGGAAATTAAGGTAACAGTGCTTGAAATCGCGGTACCTGATTGTCTTCGGCTCCATGCGATCAAGTCTAATCGCGTACTCCAGGCTAATTTCAAGATGGCCCGACGATATAGAGGTTCGAGAAGTAGAGAGAGATTTGACTTTTCCGGAGGTATCCGTCAATGCTAAGTCGATAAAGAAGGGTTGTCCCTCGCCAAAATGTGTAGGGACAAATGGGACCATATGCAGTGCATATTCCACGATCAATGTAGATAAGTGGCTCTGATGATAAGAGGGCTTCAGCATATTGACGTTAAAATCACCCACTATTACTATATTTTTAAACGATTGCATAAATTCTTCAAGCTTAATAAAGAATTGCGTTAAAACATGACCGTTTGGCCTTCTATAAACTAATAGCGAAGAACATTCTAATGTTTTTTGTCGTTTTTGGTGTAAAAACTTCTAAAATTAGATACTCACAATCAGTCTCATCGATATTTTCGTTCGAAGAAGTATTTAAAATTTTACATCCTAATGATTTGTAAAGGTAGCAAGCTGCGATGACAACAAGTTGCGACCATTTCTGATAAAAATATAATCTTCAATATTCAGAATAGACGTATTGACATCTGGATCCAGTCACGTTTCCGTACCCAAGATATGGGGCTGTCGCGGCCGCTCATTCAAAATGAGCGCCGCTCTGGTCAAAGGTCGCACTTGACTGACACGGCGCGAGCCTCATCAAGGACTCGCGCTGCGACCAGTCATCGCGACACCTCCCCTCCCTCGCTCTCTTCCGCTCTAGCCGCGGCCTACTGCAGAGCACCTACGCGAGACTAGGCTCGATATTCTACCGCGACGCAACGCGGTCTACCTTTTTTCAACTATATTAACCACCCTGATCACTGTAAGTTTTAGTTTTAATATTGCTACTGCAATAAATTAAGTTCAAATTTATATGCAGTGCAATCTTTATTTACCGAAAAATCCACCTAACCCTCGTGCACGCGGCATTTCATACTCCTCTGCTCGGAGTAGCGGATGTGATAGCCCGCGCTTTCAAGAAGCCTCGCTGCACGAGGCAGAAAAGCGGTATCGCACGCAACATTTGGTCCTTCGAGCCGGATTGGTGCGCGAAAAAGGTGAGTTTCTGAACTCTAAATTAAAGTGAAAGTGGAAAAGTGCAGTGCAACACGAATCGGACTCGTCATTCGAAGGACACTCGGTACCTCGAAAGAAGTAAAATTCCGGGTGTGCAGTGCAGTGGGTGTAGCGTAATTTTCCCCGTGATATGCTCAGGTATCAAACGGGAGGAAAACCCCATAGCCTTTCCTCAAGGCAAAGATCCAGGTCGCGGCTGCGAGCACGTGGCAAGCAAGCAGCGCTGCCTTATTGACGCGCGCTCGCTGCCTTATCTCCGAGTCAGCGCTCGAGTTCCAGAAGCTCAGCGAGAGGCGCTGATACGCGTGCACGGTGGCGCGTCGAACCCTTCCGCACGAGCAGTGCAACGCCGCGTGGACGACTTCTCGCCGAAAACCAACCAAGTCTTGAAACCCTCGGTGCGCAGTAAGTGTGAGGTGGTGCTCTGACTGCTGCAGGAGATCACCCAGGAAACGGCGCAGCTAAGTATCCTCCATGTAATCGCTGCTTTCGCCTCACTGCGCCTCCAAGACACGCTATTCGCAAGGGGTCAACCTAACCTCACTTCCAACCACGCTACATGACTTGGGCTAAGCATCTCGAATTGCTCGGTGCTGTAGTTCTCAAGACTTTGTAGTATAATTACAATAGCTTTGTAGTTTTAGCCACTTTAGTCTTTTATTACTTAGAATTTAGTTGGAAGTAAAATGTGCTTCTCGGACCTGGACCCCAATGCTGATGGGATGAAGGAGGCATCGTACTTCACTGCGGATCTATTCAGTGAGTACGAAGAGTCGTATATCCTCACCAAGGTTGAATTGGAGAGAAGGATAAATGTGCTGGGTCCTCGACCTGTAACTGCTGAGCCACGGCCTGTTGATGGTGGCTCTTCAGCCCTCTCTCGACTTCCCAAGCTAGTTCTTCCACACTTCAGCGGCAAACAACTCGAGTGGGACACCTTCAAGGAGCGCTTCTGCTCCATGATGAAGGATGTGGCCTCTATATCGCCAGTTCTCAAGTTGCAGTATCTTCTCTCCTGCTTAGACGGTCAAGCTGCCAAACGGCTGGCTAATCTCGAGGTGATCACTGCCAACTTCAAAGTGGCATGGAGCAGCCTAACCAAGCGATACGGCAACAGTCGAGTGAGGCAGTCAGCAAGGATGTCGAGGATGCTGAGTCTCTCACCTACCTCCCAGAAGTCAGCCAGCGAAATAACTCGCCTTCTAGATGAGGTGGAGGAAGGAGTCCGAGCACTCCGCTTTATTGGCAGGCCAGTGGATCAGTGGGGTGGCTGGTTCGTGGAGATACTCTCCTCTCGTTTGGACCCTTCTACCAGGGAAGACTGGGAGAAGTCTCTTGAGCGAACTGAGGGCTTCCCTTCGTACCAGCTGATGGTGGACTTCCTCGAGAATCGAGCTCGTTCACTTGAAACCGCAAGACCTCACACCATTTCGCTGTCTACAGTTGCCTCGATGCAGAAATCTCAGCTAAACAAGAAGCTTCCAAGGACTAATAAGTGTGTCTCTGCTTTCTTTAGTTCCTCTACAACGGATTCTACAACTTCCAAAAGTCTCCAGTCTCGAGGTGGATGCAGCTTGTGCCGTGGGGGCCATTTCATTGGATGCTGCCCGTTCTTTCTGCAGCTTAATGGATCCAAAAGAAGAGAGCACATCGAGTCTTCCAGGTTGTGCTACAACTGCATGAGCTCGAAGCATCAAGTGGCCCAGTGTACTTCCAAAGGTCACTGTTCGACTCTAGGATGCCAGGACAGGCATCATACACTGCTCCATGCCACTCAGAATGCGGCTCCCAAGGTGCAACAGGAGTTTACTGCTCCGTCAACATCTCCTTCTGCTCAGGTAGTGTCGCACACTACTCAGGTGAGTGAACAAGCATTCATGCAAATAAGTATCCCTGCCAGACATGCTCGTGTTACACTGCTGGCCACGGCCTGGGTGACTTTGGAGTCCTTCAAGGGAGCCTCTCTCTCTGTTCGAGCCTTGATTGATCCTGCTTCCGAAGGATCATTCATCACAGAGAAGGTTGCCCAATCTCTCTCTCTAAATAAGAGGAAATCTACCATTTCCATTAGTGGGTTGGGAGGATCTACCGCCATAACCTTAAAATCTGTCACTGAGGTCATTCTCAAATCCACTCAGAGTGCTGATTTTAAACTGAGTTTTCCAGCATTGATCCTTGGCAACCTCACTTCAGTTCTACCCAAGGAAAAGTGCTGTGAAGGAAGCTGGACGCATCTGCATGAATTGGAATTGGCGGATCCAGCCTACTACGAGCCAGCTAACATAGACTGCATCTTGGGAGCAGATGTCTACCCCATCCTACTGCTGCCCGGCTTACGGAAGGGATCCGTTGGCCAGCCTATCGCCCAACAAACGGTTCTGGGCTGGATCTTGACAGGACCAGCTGTCCACGAGGAGCCTGGCAAACCTTCGCAGACCATGCGTGTCCACCACACCGTCACTTCTACCACAAGTGATCTGGTGAAAAGGTTCTGGGAGATGGAGGAGGTCACCACCAGGACAATTGTATCTGCCGAGGAACTGGAGTGTGAGAAGCACTTCCAATCTACGCATCGATGGGACGAGACAGGGCGATATGTGCTACGTCTGCCCTTCAAGGCCACACCAGAGTTGGGAGAGTCGCTGCGAACAGCTCAAGCTCGTTTTCTGCAGCTGGAACAACGCATGCAGTGCAAGCCTGCGTTGAGCAGCCTTACATCCACTTTCTCATGGAGCTGCAGGACCTGCACCACGTTGAAAAGGTACCAGCCTGCGAGTTGCACGCCCCAGCCACTTATTTCACGCCTCACCACGCCGTGCTGAACTCGGATGATTCGAGCAAGGTAAGAGTCGTGTTCAATGCTCCACAGCCTACAATCAACGGAAGCTCTCTCAACGACTGCCTTCATGTTGGCCAGAAGTTACAGGTAGACATCTCAAGTGTCATCACCCGCTGGAGACTGCATCCTTTTGTATTCACTGCCGACATCGTGAAGATGTTCCGGCAATTTCTGCTGGATGAGCGAGATAGGGATTGGCATCGCATCGTGTGGAGAGACTCGCCGCAGGAAGCTGTTCAAGTTCTGCGTATGCGCACCGTAGTCTACGGAACGGCCTGCCCTCCGTTTCAAGCGAATCGCACGATGCTGTAACTCGCTCAGGATGAGCAGTAGAGATTCCCTCAAGCTGCGGAGATACTATCATCTCACATCTATATGGACGACATACTGTCAGGAGCGGACACTATCGAGGGCGCTCTTCACGCTCGAGATCAACTCATAGCCTTACTCAAGACAGCAGGCATGGAGTTGGATAAGTGGTCGGCGAATCACTCTGGCTTACTACACAACCTACAGCACGCCACCAACGAGCTCAAGAGTCTCAACGTGGATGACGTCGTATCCACACTAGGACTTCAGTGGAACCCGGCATCCGACTTCTTCTGCTACAGAGTCACTCTGCTACATAACTCCGCCGCAGTAACCAAGAGAGTGATGCTCTCGGAAATAGCTCGACTCTTCGATCCACTCGGATGGCTGGCGCCTGTGATCGTCATCGGGAAAATCCTCCTTCAACAGCTGTGGATCGCTGGCACTGATTGGGACCAGCCAGTTCCCGACCAGATTCTCTCTTCATGGAGTACACTCCGAGATCAGCGACCAAGCCTCGAAACTATCCACATTCCGCGCTGGGTGTGCGCTCGAGGCAGTTCCAGATGGTATCTCCATGGATTCGCAGATGCATCCATCTATGCGTATGCAGCAGTCGCATATCTTCTAACACACAACGATGGAGCAGAACCCGTGTCCACGCTGCTGATGGCCAAAAGCAAAGTGGCGCCAATAAAGACGGTCAGCATCCCAAGGCTGGAGCTCTGCGGTGCGCTGCTTCTTGCTCGCCTCATGCACAAAGTCCTGGAGTCTCTACATTCACCATCAGCAGGCGTATATTGTTGGTCCGACTCCCAGGTCACCTTGGCTTGGTTGAGTAGACAACCTTCCAAATGGACGACGTTCGTGGCCAACAGAGTCAGCGAAACCCTCACCGTGCTGCCTGGGGCCTCCTGGAACTATATGAAGACCACCGAGAATCCAGCTGACCTCGCCTCTCGAGGCATCATGCCTCTCAAACTGGCAAAGCAACTCCTGTGGTGGCAAGGGCCCTGTTGGCTCACTACCGAATGGGAGGAGTGGACCACTACCCAGTCCACGCACACTACAGTGATTGACGAGCGCCAGAGCTGCGCTGTATTCGCCACGCCCGTCGCCAGACCAACAGAAAAGCTTGAAGAAAGCAGGCTGAGGCACATCTCTCGGCTCTCTACAACCGTAAGAGCGATTGCATACGCTCTAAGATGGTCACCTAGACGTCAGCAGCCCAGGACTCCTCAAGCCAGACCAATCAGCGCGGACGAGCTTCTACAGGCCGAGCGAGCCCTAATCTTAGCAGTACAAGGGGAGTACTACGAAGAAGACGTCACTCATCTACGGAATCATCAGCTGCTTTCGCGAGCAAGCCCATTGCGACGACTGCTACCCTACCTGGACACGAACGGCTTACTTCGAGTTGGAGGGCGACTGCAAAACGCTCTGATATCCGACGCAGAGAAGCACCCCATCATCGTACCTAGCAACAGTCGTCTAGCCGAGCTGCTAATACGGGACGCTCACTTGCGCACCCTTCACGGCGGACCACAGCTTGTCACGAGTCACCTGCTGCACACTTACTGGCTTGTACGTTCGCGCAACCTCATCCGCAAGCTGATCCACCAGTGCGTCAAGTGCACTCGCTTCCGAGGACCACTCCAAGTGCAGCAAATGGCTCCGCTGCCTGCGGTCAGGGTGACCCCAGCTCGACCCTTCGCTACCACTGGACTGGACTACGCCGACCCATTCATGATGCGAACTTCCAAGGGTCGAGGACAAAAGGCCTACAAGGGTTATGTCGCCATATTTGTGTGCATGGTGACAAGAGCCGTGCACATTGAGGCAGTGTCGGATTATACATCGCACACCTTCCTAACCGCCTTCAAAAGGTTCGTGTCCTGGCGTGGACTGTGCAGTGTCGTCTACAGCGACAAGGGAACAACATTCCAAGGAGCCAACGCCGAGCTACAGCGACTCTTCAATTCTACATCGCAGTTCAGCCGAGAAGTCGCCGAAACCATCGCCAAGAATCGCGTCCGCTGGAACTTCATCCCCCCTCGTGCACCTCATTTTGGTGGTCTCTAGCCGCGGCCTACTGCAGAGCACCTACGCGAGACTAGGCTCGATATTCTACCGCGACGCCACGCGGTCTACCTTTTTTCAACTATATTAACCACCCTAATCACTGTAAGTTTTAGTTTTAATATTGCTACTGCAATAAATTAAGTTCAAATTTATATGCAGTGCAATCTTTATTTACCGAAAAATCCACCTAACCCTCGCGCTCGCGGCATTTCATACTCCTCTGCTCGGAGTAGCGGACGTGATAGCCCGCGCTTTCAAGAAGTCTCGCTGCACGAGGCAGAAAAGCGGTATCGCACGCAACAGGGGCTTATTTTCAAAAATGAATTCACTGACTGTATCTCGCTTTCGGCGCAGCGAATTTATATTAAAATGTGAGATGCGCTACGAGTCCCCTCCTGCATATGACTGCAACGACTTATCTATAGGCAGTCATATGATCTTATGTATATCCGCTTCCGTAAGGATCAAAATCCTATCCGCGCTAGCATTTTTTCGAACATATATGCGTTCATTTCGGTCCCATACTCTTTCATAATTGTTCTGTCGTACTTGCATACTGACCTCTTTCAGAAGCCTATAGAACTGTGGCGATAACCACTCATTTAAATATAGTTTTTTTTTCCAGTACCCCTCTATGATCCGGAAACAATTTCACGGCCGGAAGGTCACCATACGAAATTTTGAGTTTCATCACTTCATTACGCACTAACACAGATTTAAAGCTAACTAAGAATGCGAAATATACTGTTCAGCAAAGGAATTTTGTGAGTTAGTAATGGCGTTTTTCTTTACACGGCAGAATGACAGAACATCATTTAGAAATCTCGATGCATTTATCGCATTAAAGACTTGAGTAATAATATCGACATCTGTAAAAGAGGTCTCACAGGGCAGGCCTGATATTATCATTTCTGCGGTTGACTCATTTGAAGAACCAGAAACCGCTATTGATTTTTTAAGGTAGTCGATTTCGACATAAGCCCGCACGAAATTTTGCTCTAGATTAGCGAGCTGAGTTTCCTGTCCAAATACCATACTAGATAATTCAGAAAATTTATTTTCCAGTGACGATAGTCTGCTTTCAACACGCTGGGATGACAACAAAAAACTTTTATAAAATTGCGACAATTTTTGGTCGGTAGAGAGTTTATTAAATTGCGCGAGTTGTTGCTCCATAGCCGTGGGTAAAGATGATGCCTGGGTCTGCGCGGGCAGATCCTGCATCGAAACCGAGCTTGCGACACGAGTAGTTGCATTTGAAGCACCCACGTTCAAGCCAACGGCAAACGTTGCCGGGTTTGTTGTTCGAGGGCCCGAACTGTCGACTATTGTAGGTGTCGAGAGAAAAGATGCTTCATTCGCATAAACACTCGCACCGGGAAAAGTGCCGGGAAAACCGCGGATAAATTGCTTGAAACTGGTTCTGGCATAAGACTTAGTCAGCATTTCGTCAAATTTTTTAATATTCTTATGGAACTTGTCCAGCAACATCCGAACACGCCAAGCTTTATCATCTTTTTTTTCATCGCTAGATTTTGAAAACTTTAAGTTCGATTTTATTTCAAGAGAAGTATCACGTCGCATGGCAGATTGAACTATTTCGCCACATAAAAGAGGGTCAAGCAACAAGTGTTTATTGAAACTTGACAAAATGATAATTCCTATATAAGTGTTCAAATCATATAGATCTAGAGTATAACCATTCTCTTTGATGGCTTCCACGATATGATTTTTCATTTCGATTGAAAAGAAGTATTCAAATAGTTTATCATGTGAAGAATTACGTACAGATCTTTTTTAATTTTGAATGAGAAAACATTCATTCATTAGCTCATTGTTATACTTGGTCTCAACATCAACACAAACGTAATCATGATCTTTCTCTAACTTTGTTTAGTTATCATCGTATGACCTAGATACATTTGTGTATGAATACTCGGATAGAATTTCACCTATTTCATTATCACCATCGTGATCAATATCGGATTCTTCATCTGAGCCTCCAGAAACATTTGAATTTGGTAGAAGTAATATTTGATCATAATTATCATCCGATGTGTCAAACTCATAATTCAGACGATTAGTTATTGACTTTCTTTTATGTTTATGTGCCATGTTTCAAGTAATAATAGGTTCTAGCAGAAAAAAAGCGAGTCGAAAATCAATTATACTTTTCGGGTAAGAAAAAATATTCGACTATCCAAGAAGTATTTATAGTTGTATAGGATGAGCAATAGTATGTCTGAATTTCAAGTTCGATAATTATTCAGAAAATATGATGTAAGCGGGGCGCTCAAGGAGGTGCTAGC
The DNA here is from genome assembly GCA_900490015.1 of Megastigmus stigmatizans. NCBI lineage: Eukaryota > Metazoa > Arthropoda > Insecta > Hymenoptera > Megastigmidae > Megastigmus > Megastigmus stigmatizans. The sequence goes on from UELV01180811.1 coordinate 10,705, forward strand.
TTATGTACCCTCAGTGATGGGGTTCGCTTGTGGGACAGGCGACGCAAGCTCTTCGCCACTTAGTGACCGGAACACAATAAAACGAAACACAAGAAATTTTGTGCATTTTTTATTTAGAATGCGCCATATTACTTTTTGGAGCCATGAAAATGCAATTCTGACTAGACCAATAGAAAGAGCACACCCAAAAATAGTAGAATAGGTATATTTAGAATTTTAGTTCCAATTTTTTATTGTAGATAATATAATAAGTCTCAAACTTCAATTGAGAATTAGGCATTTTTTGGACTTAATGGGTTAATACGAAGGTTTTTTTTTTAATTAGATTAATTCAATGATGTATTAGTATATAAGTCTATTAAGATACGTTTCACTGTTTTCTTTGTTGTAAAATATTTATTGTGTGTAATAAAGAAGTGAAAATTTTATTATTAGCCTGAAGAGGAGGTTATAGGTTGTCCACCCTCGAAACGTTATAACAATAAAACATTTTTATTTTGCCTTTATATGTGTTCCATGAAGATCAATTTAGCCTTTTCACCTGTGAAAACGTAGGGTAATTTATAAGGATAATAATAGCCAATATTGTTTGGACCAACTTATACTGGGAAAAAGGTACCAAAAATTATATACATTATGTAAGACTGAATTGACAAAACCAAAGGTAATTCTGTTTTTGAGACATATTAACCCTTAGAGGACTGGAATCCGCTTTTTGGCGTTTGTATACAGGATGGATCAAATTCGGATAACAGGCTATATATTCGATAGATCTCAAAATTCTAAGAATAACGTATATTTCTCGTTTTTTGATCCGACAAGTAGTTTCCGAGTTATTAATTGTTAAAAGTTAGGAAGATGAGCCAATCAGCGGGTGGCTATAGCAGGCGGCAGAATCGGCGGCGAATGGTCGAATGGAGCAGCGCGAAGAGGTGGGGAGTGGCGCTCGTCACTCGCTGTCGTGCGTACGCTTGCACCGAGTGCGGTAGGACGCAGGGATAATTGAACAGCTAGCTGATCTAGCTTACAACGAAAATTGATTGTTGCTTCCGTTTTGAAAAATACTCGATATAGCTTATTTATTTCATATGTTGCATGGAAAACTTATTCAATCATTTTCATAGTCGATAGTAATCATTTCAATACTTATTGATAAAAAATATTAAATCTTGCAATGAACAGTATTAAAGATCTAAGTAGGTAAAGGGTTAAATTTTTGTAATTTAAAAATCTGGTTTTGCTAAGGTCTGAAGATTCAGAAAATTTTGGGGGCTACTTAAAGTATAGAAAGATACATTTAATATTAAATTTACTATGTAAATAATCAGGAGAGTAAGTAATACTTACGAAAAAAAGGACAAAATACTATAAAATCAATAATGAAATGAAACTTGCTTAAATTTTGACAAAGTTAAGAAAAATTAAAGATTAGATTAACTAAAATACTAATAAACAATCCGTTTACAGCTCGAATAACTCGAACTTAATTATCGAACCCAATTTAAGATAAAAAATTATACGTAACGAATGCAAAACCTTAGGTTAATAATAGCGCTTCGTTCATCAAGTGCGATAAAACAATGCAGATTCAAAGCTATTCAGTATGTACACCTGCTATTCGGCCTTACAAAATTTCGTCAAAATAATCGTATTTGATTTTTGTTATGCTAAGATTTCGAAGATATATCAATGACTTCTTTAAAATAAAGTGTTTTCAAAAACATCTATTTGGACATATCGGCAAAAACTGCACAATAACACAGGATCGAAGTAACCTCTGTTACAAGTGTGGAACCAAAGGGCATAAAGAAAGAGACTGCAAAAACAAACCGAGCTGCGTACTCTGCTAGGCCAAAGGCGCTGTAGAAAAAATGGACCATGTTACCGGTCGTTATACATGCCCAGTCTACCACGCGGCAGTAGCAGTACTAGTTAGACGGAAAAAATGAAAATAGTGCAGTTAAATCTAAACCATTGTGCGATTGCACAGGACCTACTGAACCAGTACGTCCGCGAAACGGAGGTGCATATAGCAATTGTGGGCGAACAGTACAAAGATCTAGACGAACCATCGTGGGATATAGACAGCACCGGTAAAGCAGCTATCTGGGCATGCGGTGATACTGCTTTTCAGGAAAAAATGATAAACCGTGAAGAAGGATTTGTACGTGTTAAGATAGCAGGTATACATATTTACAGCTGCTACGCTTCCCCCATCGCGCCAATCGAGCAGTTCGAACTTCTTTTAGATAGGCTTGTGCAAGATGCTGCAGGAAGGAAACCGATACTAATCGCAGGTGACTTCAATGCCTGGACGGTGGAGTGGGCAGTCAAAGGACAAACCAGAGAGGTCGAATGCTATTAGAAGCATTTGGGCTCTTAGATTTGGTCTTAGTTAACCAGGGATTCAGTTACACCTTTAAAAGAGGAGACACAGGGTCTGTGGTAGATCTGACCTATGTTAGCAGCTGCCTTTTTGGCGCAGTTGACGCATGGACAGTGAGTGAACACTACACAAATAGTGACCACCAGGCCATAATAATGGAGGCAGGAAAAACAAGAGAAGGATCCGGCGTTAGTGTACAGACCAAGAGAGTCGGTTGGAAAACGAAGGACTATGACAAGGAGATGTTTCTGTTGGCACTGGAAGAAATGGAGCTGTCTGGGACGGCGAACAGTAAGGCGAAACTGGCGATGGAAATAATCACTAGAGCCTGTGACGCTTCTATGCCAAGAAGAGTGACCAGCCGAACGAGGAGGCAGGAGCAACGGGCAAGGAAGAAATACTACAAGACTGGTCGAGGTCAGGAAATAGTGGAAGCCCGAAATCAGGAAACGAAGGACGCTAAACGGAAACTCAAGAAGAAAATCCGGGACAGCAAACGACGGTGTGTTAAAGAATTACAGAACGAGGTAGAATTGGATCCCTGGGGTCGGCCGTACAAGGTGGTGATGAAGAAAATAAAGGGAAGCAATGTACCGCCTCCCAAGTGTCCGGAGCTATTACACCGGATTGTGACTACTCTGTTCCCCAGACAGCTGGAGGAACCG